>RXID01016278.1:0-44913 GCA_005019695.1 Trichopus zeylanicus subsp. travancoricus | reverse complement strand
CCCCTCCCTTCTTCTCTTCCTTCGCGCACGTGACCGGCGAGGACGCTCGACGGAAGAAGGCCAGATGGCGGCTCTCAGTGGCTGGCGCGCTGGCGCGGACGCCGGAGGACGGGTGGTCTCGGTTGTCCGTGCTGGGCACCCTCGCGTCACCGTCTGCGGGCCGCCTGCCGCCCGATTATCTCCGACCACCCCCCCCCCCCCCCCCCCCCCCCCACCCCCCCCCCCCCACCCCCCCCCCCCCCCCCCCCCCCCCCCCCCCCCCCCCCCCCCCCCCCCCCCCCCCCCCCCCCCCCCCCACCCCCCCCCCCCCCCCCCCACCCCCCTCCTTTTCCCCGTCTTGAAACTACATTCTTGACCCCTAATTCTTCCCCTTTTCCCCTTTTCCCCCTTTTTTTTCACATTCTTGACCTACATCTTGTTGAACTCTTTGAAATTTATGACAGAAACAGAAAATGTTGATTATCGACAACTGGAGCTGTGAACTATGAGGAAGTTTAAATACACTAGATGGGGGCATGCCAACCAATTTTTGTTGTATCTGGTTCTGATCACAAAAGAACTGCACTGAACTTTTCTAGCTTATAGATTCAAGATGATGGTAGTGAAAAAGGATATTGCATGTGTCAACATACTTTGATTTGTTTCATCGTAGGAAGGTCTTGTTGGTTTTATCTAATTCTCAGGTAAGTGGTGTGGTTTCTTTTTTATTTTTTCAATTTTGCAGGGAGGAAAGATTCATGATACTCTCTTCCAGATACTTGAGGTTGAAAAAGATGTTATAATTAAACATGGGGCACAATCCAGAGAAAGTCGAAGGATGGCAACACAGGGCATGCATTCATCCAAGTTTTGCCTACATCCAGCAGGAGACGCACCTTCTGCTTGCCGGCTGTTTGATTCAATAGTTTGTTTGTGCAAACCAGTAGTAGTCAGTGACTACATCGAGTTGCCCTTTGAAGATGTCATAGATTATAAAAAGACCACGATTTTTGTTGGCACAGAATCAGCTATAAAGCCAGGATACTTGACTAAAATGCTCAGGAGAATAAGCACAGAAAACATACTGCAGTATCAGCAGGAGCTGAAAGTGGTATGCATAACTATTTGCATTGCTTGGCTTCGATTTTTCCACTAATCTTTTTCTTATGTGTTTCCTTTGTTCTTTTTTTAAAGTATCTAACAGAGTCATCTAAGATTCAAGCTTGGGCATGATACTATCGAGAAACAAAATGCTGTGAAAAATATATTATTTGATCAGACATCGCGATAAAACTTATTCATTGGATATCAACATAAATCTGTGCAAAGACCAAACTCTTCTTGGTGGCTTTAACAGCTTGGTTGATACATTATTTGGTTTGGGAGAGTTTGAGACTCACAGACAATGAGGAAGCCTGCATACTTATTCAAGCAAAATCTAGTATCATGAAAAGGAAGTAAAATATTAAGGTCTCAATGCATGCGTGACATCTGTAAAAAACACCAAATTTTAAGAATTATTTTAGGTCAGAACCATGAAAATAGAATCCTTTCACCTCATGCGATTGTCCTTACTACTTAAAATCATTGCTTGAGACCTTGGTTCCCTGTTTAATTGCTCATCTTCCTCGTCTATGTAATGGTTATCTGATTTTTGTTTAGGTTTGAACCCGCATGGACTGATAAAAAAAAGCCCAAGTTTTATCACCATTTTTTGTAAATGTATCAACATGTTGATATTCACATTGGCAGGAATAGGGTGTTCTTCTCATGAAACCTATAATTTGTGTTAAGCTTGTCTTCATTTCCTATTATTATGCTTGTTAGACTTGTCATAATTTAATCTTTTGTTGATATCATTGCAAACTATTTTTCAGATAGCACATGGGGTCGAGCTTGAAAAAATGGTTGACCTGGATCTATCATGCTTCTATCCTGCACATAGCAGCTACTTCCAGAAAGTTAGCTCTTGCTCCCTGGAAGAACTTGATCCTGAGAAGAGAGACATTCTTATATTGAGTGATCCGAATGGGGCAGAAGGCGAGTTGGGTATTATATTATCTGAAATGTTCATGGAACATGATGCTTACTGCATGTTTGATGGATTAGGAGTGGAGGTCATGGGGTCGTTGCAATTGTAGAATTTTTCTCTCCATCTTTAGCCACTGGATCCAATAATAGCTCAATGCCTGTGATTTGAGGCCTCAACTGCATTGTTTGTATGAACATATCGAATATGTAGTACATGTATTGATAGGCAAATGTCGAAAGCAATATTACTGTAGCAGTCGTCATTTGTATCTGCAATGTAGCAAATTACAGCAGATACTGTAGCAATGTTACTGTAATGATGCATTATCGGCGTTTTTTAAGAAAATATTGAAAAATTACGGACGTTTTTAAAAAAAATGGCACTAATTTTTTTCATCGACATTTGTTAATCATTGTAAAAATTGTTGGTAATAAATTTTTTCTGTATTTTAAAAAGGCAGGGAAAATTTTTTGACGTTTTTCCGCTTCAATTAACTGATTGAGACTACATAATAAAAAACCTTCAGCTTACACGTATGCAATCCCTAGGGTGAGGCTAGTCAAGGGGTGTGGCGAAAAGGTGTGTCGCCTTGGGTGGTGCAGACAAAAGGCGGAGGAAGGAGCTCAAGCTGCTCTATGATGGCGTTGAAGTCCTGCGTGATCAGCCACTTCAGCCACTGAGTCATGATCGGCACCCTGACCAAGCCCATGCCTAGCAACACCCAGATGTTTGTTGCCAGGGACATGGCTTCCCTCGTCTTCTCTGTGCACCTTCTCTCTCTTGTTTGGTGGCGGTTCTAGAATTTTGAAACCGACGAGATGAAGGAAACGAAGAGAAAGGAGGCACAATGACGGGGAAGAAGGCGTGGATAACACCAAAGCTTCGCCTCATAGACTAGAAACTGATTTTTATGTAAAATGGATTTTGGAGGTGAAATGGTACCAGACATCAGTGGTTGTGGTGGCTTTGAGAGTCGGACGTATATCAGTAATCTTCCGTCTACTGAGTTTCGGTGGCCAATGGATAGTCAATGAAATAGGATAATAGTTATCTTTAATTTTACATCGACTAATTAATCCAAAAATTATATTAAAAAAAAGGTTAAAGCACTCGTGTATCTCTTTCTTCTTCTTTCCAACTTTAGACTATTTTTTAGAAAGTTCTCATTCTATTGGAGGGCTATAACACTAATTTGAGCACTTGAGTATTCTTCTTTAGTTATATGGGCAGTTTTTTTATTTTTGTTCAAGTTCAAATTGGTTGGAGAGGAGCAGAAGTGTTATAATGTTATGTATGATGAATTAGTTCCACATCGGATATTGGATAGATAGAGTCCAATATATATAGTGAAAAATGTCAATATCCCAAAAGCTTAAGCTTTTGGGATAATTTGGTGTCTGACCTATTATATTGATTCAATTTGATACTCTTTCGACTCCCCCAACAAGTAGCATCAGAGTTTCAAGTTCGAAACTGTGTAAATTCTTAAGACCGAAATTACCATGATAATGTGACTGAATAAGTTGCATGTTAGTCTCTCTTAAAAAATTAAAAAATTCAGACAAAAATCTATTATTTTGAATCACACAGTGAAACTGGTATAATAAAAAAAAGTTCTTGATTAAGAGTGTTAAAATTGATGTGGTCAAATCACACCTGAATGAGGAGATTGTTATAATGTCAGGTGTGATGAATTAGTCCCACATCGGATATTGGATAGATAGAGTCTAATATATATAGTGAAAAAGGTCTATATCCCAAAAGCTATGGTTTGGTATCCGACCCACTATATCAATCTGATTCAACACTCTTTTGACAAATGCAATACTTTGAATTCTAAAAATAATAGGTCCCACTTTTCTTAGAAGGTAGTACAGCGTCGCTATGCCATAATATATTCATTAGTTTCTTCTAGAAAAATAACAAAATAGAAATAGAGTCTAAGTTTGCAAATATTCATAAGCTTTAGCAACTATTCATATATTGGAACTTAATTTTATTTGAGGCACAAATAAACATCTGTTTGTCGAAGACGAAGATTGAGCCATTGAATTCTTAACGCTTGAAGAGGAGGTATTCTCCACTATCATATAGGTAAATTCCTCTTCCCCTTTGATCGGTCATCCTCGATCTAAATCACCTATAAGCATAAGGGTGTTGGAGCTGCCTTTGGTAACCCCACAGATGATTAAGTTAGTGCCTAAATCAAATTTTGTAGGAGACTTTGACTGTCAAATCAAATTTTATTAACGGCTTTGATTGCTAAATCATTCTTCGCTGAAGACTTTGGCTAAATCAATCTTCGTCAAAAACTTTGGCTTCCGAATTAAACTTTGTCAATAGTTTTGGCCTATAAATTGGATTTGATTGGAGGCTTTGATTGCCAAATTGGACTTCGCCTAAGGTTTTAGCCACCAAATCAACGCTCGTTGAATTCTTGGTTGTCATTGAGACGTGTCATATTTTTACTTTTCATTATTGACACTAATCAAATTCTTAGTTCTCGTCACGGATATTATTAGATTTTTAGTTTTCATCGTTGATACTCACTGAATTATTGGTTCTCAATATTGACATGTATTAAATTCTTTATTCCCATCATCAACACTCCTCAAATTTTTGGTTCTCGTCATTGATATTTGTCAAAATTTTTTTTATCATCGACTGAATTCTAAAAACTTCTTTGGTTTCGCGGGCCTCTTCAAGTTATGGATCACATTTATCCATCATCTACAATTGTTCATTATGACAATTAGAGTGCAATTTAAATTGCTCACAATAATATCTTTAATAAGTGCATTAAATATATTGAAAATAATTGGAATTCTGTACATCAATATATTTTGGAGTACTATTCATTTTTTTTTTCCGCATTTACGTATCAAATTATTGATAATTTAACTAAGGTGCATCTACCACGGCAATTTTGAGATCTAATTTTTCAACTCAAATTATCTGCTTTAGGACATGATTTTGAGATATTAGAATAAAATCTTATTATTATATTTAGATGGCATGATTAAATTCATTATTTTTCATATCACACATTATATAATATAATTTTATTTATTTGGTTATATGTTTAATTTTGTAATATTCAACTCTATAAATTATAAATTTTGGATAACTAATATAATATTATTTTCCCACCATCAATTTCAACGCTGTGAAATATATTTTTATGCATTTGTGAGTAAAAAAACAAAATTAATCTAAAAAATCGCCTTTTAATGATTTTCAACAGCAAAAACAAAGTTCTCAGTTCAAATTCTGGCATGAACTCTCATGCGTACCGATTCCACCGCAGAATCAAATTTCCTTATTTTTTTTGTTCTTCTTTCTTGTTCTCATCAACGTGAGAATGCTTGCTTTTTCTGAATTATTCAACCAATTTCGTCGGCCGTGCCAAGAGTTTTGCCAGTTCGAGGCACGGCATGCACAGACACAGAACGATCATTTCATTTTCCAGCATTTACAGTTGGAATCATTGACTTCAGCGGCTAATTCTGTCCGTTGCTCTTCTGGAAATCCACAATTTGTTGAAATGCTTACATCTTTCTCTCTAAATTTGTTGAAAATTTGTGCCTGGTGGGGTCTATGTGTAAAGCTTTCAAATTTTCATCTGTTTTAGGTCGTATTCTGTTCTTTTGCATTCGGATACAATTGGATCATACAAAAGGCGATCTTTTGTCTCAAAATGCAAGTAAAAAGCTCTCATTTTGGAAGAGGTATTGTGTGTGGGAATTCTGTTATGCTTTTTCATTGTTTTGAAGTGCGGATTCTTTTTCTTTTCTATGAATTGTTCCAACAGTTTCAATTTTGGGTGCTAATTAGTATTTATTCTAATTGTTTTCTGATCAGGTTTTCTGCTCTTTGTGGATTTAGTGGAGTAGTGGTTTCCAGGAGAATGGTCTCCTATCAGTCATGGAAATGTTCATGGCCTTTGATAACAACAATCGGTTCTCTGGTAGTACTGGAATCAGTGGTGCACATGTTCATGGGGCCATTGATTCCCTCTTCACATGATTACTCTGGTGCTCGTCCAGCACCGATATCCTGTTCCCCGGTCAACGCAACCGTTGAAAAGAGCAGCGATCATTTGAATGAAAGCTCACCGCCTGATATTGACTTCCACGTACGTTATCCCACTGACTCTCGTGGGGCAGTGATTTACCGTGGTGCTCCATGGAAGGCAGAGATTGGGAGGTGGTTTCTTGGTTGTGATTCGGTCTCGGAAGCAATTGATGTTGTAGAGGTATAAAAATTATGATAAAAGGACCTTTATGCAAAGTTGGTGTTTGAAAATTTTCTTCTTAGAAATTTTTTCAGCAACAGTGCTTGTATATTTATGATGTTTGGCACTTCCTGTGAGATTTGATCCCAAAATATGTCAGTACTGAGATTAGCTTTGAAAGTGGAGTCTTTATTTGTTTGTGTTCTTAAAAAGTTGTTTGCTTTAACAGACACTAGGTGGAAAAAGTTGCAAGGATGACTGCAATGGTCGTGGTGTGTGTAATTTGGAATCTGGAAAATGCAGGTGTTTTCATGGATTTACCGGTCAGTAATTTTTTGTCATTCTTAGTCATCCATATTAGGTAGAGATCTGAGCAAAATTCTTATATGAGGTGCTGACAATTCATAGACATGTTAGGAAGTAGGAACTATGAATAAAAGAAGCAACATAGGAGAGAGTGATATGATGCTTCCCAACCAATACAAGCTGCTGTTCTCCAAGTTTATCATTGACTTTGTTAACAAGATGGTGTATAGAAATGAAATAGAAAACATAGAAACCCTATGTTCGTTCTCAGAATTACAACGCAATGTGTTGTTTATAGAAATCATGCTCCATTTTATAGTTTGAAGAATAATATATTTTTGTTGGTCTTTCAGATTTATAGGAAGTGTATCTACAATTTTTCTCGAATATTTCTCTTTTATTACCAGAAGGGTTGGTTCGGATTTTGACTGTGAAAGGAGAAGTGATACCACTCACGATCTTCTTTTCATTTAGAGGTAAAAAAAACCTATTAACCTACTTTCGCGTTTTTCCTGAAATAGGCGAAGAATGCTCTGAGGCGCTGCAGCTAGAATGTAATTATCCAGCTACCCCAGAGCTACCATATGGGCCAGGGGTTCGTTCAATTTGTCCAGGTTATTGTGATAAAACAAGGGCAATGTGTTTTTGTGGGGAAGGAACTAAATATCCTGATCGTCCCCTGACTGATCCATGTGGGTTTAAGATGACGTAAGGAGCCTCTCTTCACCTCATTTTGACCATTTTTCTTGTAAATCATTAATTTCCTAGGAAGAAAATTGACTTCTTCAAAAGCATTCTTCGGTTTCAGCTTACCTTCTAAAGCTGGTGATCCAAAAGTTACTGACTGGACAGAAGTTGATGAGGATGTTTTCACAACCAATAATAGCAAAGCTGGATGGTGTAATGTAGACCCAGATGAAGCATATGCTTCCAAGGTTAATTTTAAAGAGGAATGCGATTGTAAATATGACGGTCTTTGGGGACGGTTTTGCGAGATACCAACACTATGCACTTGCATCAACCAGTGCTCGGGGAATGGACGTTGTCGTGGGGGTTCTTGTCAGGTATTCAACTAACATCTTAATTTGGTTCTTTATGGGGTTGGTATTTCTGCAAACACATACTTCATTGGTTCACCTCTATCTTTCTATTTACTTCTCTAGGTTAGGTTAGGGGCCGTTTCGATAAATTTCGATTTGAAATTGAAAAAATTATTAATTCGATCAATTACAGAGAATTAAGGGAATTGATCGAATTGATAATTTCGGTGCTTTGAAGAAAAGTTAAAAAATTATCAATTTTGTCAATTTCGTAAATTTCTGTGTTTGGACTGGAAATAAAAATCAATTATTTTTTAATAAATAAAATTACTTTTTTTTATTTTATTCATATTGATTTTTTTAAAAAATATAAATATTTAAATAAATAAATTAATAAAACATATTTTGGTGATTAAAAATATATATAAATATTAAAAAATATTTACGCTAAAAAAATAATTTTTTAAATATTTATTCAATCAATAAAATATATTTTAAATTAGAAATTGATAATATATAAGTATTAATATTTAAAAAATATGTAAAAAAATTAATGAGTAGAGAAAAAAAAATTTCATATGATTTTAAATAAAAAAAAATTAAGTTTATTTTTTAAAAAATAATATTAATGGTTGAATTAAAAAAATATATAGAAATTTCATATTAATTTACCCAAATAAATGTGAGTCCCACCTAATTTCAAATCGGAATTGCGAATTCCACTTTTTTTAGAAGTGAAATTCAAATGTTACTGTTCGGAATGGTTGAAAATATCAATTTCCCAAAACAGTTTCATTGTAACTAAATGGGGGAATTGGGAGAATTGATCCCCAATTCAGACTATTTGTAATCGATCGAAACCGCCCTCAGCCTGCATTACGTAATAAGTTCTGCAGTGCTGATGAGGAGGATTTTTTTCCATTGCTTCTCTGAGTTGCTAATTCAAAACTCTATCTGGTTTCCACCATTCTACTTTTGGGTCCTGTGCAATTGTTGGTTAATGGTTATATTTGGATTTTCGTGTGGACTGACACGACAGTATTTTCAGTGTGACAGTGGTTGGTACGGAGTAGATTGTAGTATCCCATCTGCCTTATCACCCATTCAAGGATGGCCTGCATGGCTTCGGCCTTCGATGGTTGAGCTGCCTGATAAGGAGCATCCAAATAGGGCTGTTGAAGTTGTTGTGAAAAAGAAGAGGCCCCTTATTTATGTTTATGATTTGCCACCAGAATTTGATAGTCACCTTCTTGAGGTCAGATTCATGGATTTACTAGTTTCATTTTAGTTGCGTATTAGTCCTTAACTGATATCTATTACTTAATGCTTGGCAGGGCCGGCATGTCAAGTATGATTGTGTAACTAGAACATATAGTGATCTGAACAGGACATTGTGGACTGCTGAGTTGTATGGAGCACAGGTTTTATTGAACCAATAACTATCTCATCTCGATTTTCTTGCAAAACAAACAAAACATAATGCTTTCTGCCTTGTTGATTGTCATTGTTCACAGCTGGCATTGTATGAGAGCGTCCTTGCAAGTCCTCACCGTACACTGAATGCGGAAGAAGCAGATTTTTTCTATGTTCCAGTGCTCGACTCATGTTTGATAGCTCGAGCGAATGATGCGCCCCATCTAAGCACGAGTGTATGATTTCTTTAGTTCTTATACTACATGTCTAAATGGTTGGTCTCTTTGAGACATGCTTCTATTTTTAGGAACTCTTGGATTTAAGGAGCTACCTGACGCTTGAATTCTCCAAGAAAGCTTATGAGCACATAAAGGATCAGTATCCATACTGGAATCGATCCTCTGGAAGGGATCATATCTGGGTAATGCTATGGACAGTCCTATATTATAGCTTTTCCCATTTGTGGTTGATCATTTTCTTTATGATTTTAATGTTTCTGTTTCTATGTCAAGGTAGTTTTTTTCATGGGATGAAGGTGCTTGCTATGCTCCAAAAGAAATATGGAATAGCATGATGCTGGTTCACTGGGGGAACACGAATTCAAAACATAATCACTCAACAACATCTTATTGGGGTGATAGGTGGGATGCAATTCCTCCTCAAAAAAGAGGGAATCACCCATGCTTTGACCCACAGAAGGATCTTGTACTTCCTGCATGGAAAATTCCTGACCCAAGTGCACTGCGGTCAAAATTGTGGGCCAGGTACTTATCTATTTTATGGCTTCTATATTCCTCACATTTTCACTTCGTGTTAAGAGCTAGAATAAACCAAAATGCACTTGCAGGCCACTAAAGGAACGCAGAACACTTTTCTATTTCAATGGAAATTTGGGAACTGCTTATATAGATGGGCTACCTGAAGATAAGTAGCATCTGTTAATATTAAGCATGAAACCAGCACTTGCCAATCTTATTTCATTATTTAATGATGTTTCTTTTTCTTTGCTAAAAAAACAAATTTGGGGTATAGCATGGGCATTAGACAGAAAGTAGCAGAAGAATACTGTTCTACTCCTACTAAGACAGCGAAGGTTGGGAGACAGCTTATGAAAAATGTAATTGTTACTCCATTACGATCAGCTACTTACCATGATGAACTGGCAAGCTCTATTTTTTGTGGTGTATTTCCTGGGTCTGGCTGGAGTGGACGCATGGAAGATAGCATTCTGCAAGGCTGCATTCCTGTGGTAATTCAGGTAGTTAATTTACTTGGTTCACAACTGTTGTTCCATAGCTATCACATGGGGACGTGTCTTTTTTTAGTATGACATTCAACAAAATTTCCACCAAGTAGTATATTGTGCTCCATAATGAATGCTAATTATGTTGTGGTTTAAAAATTTGTTCTCGTGATTGTTTATATCTATTTCGAGTGCCTCGGGCCCTTGTGTGCATACTTATCAGTGTCATAGCTGGGTCATGTTCCCATTCTCTTCCCTATTATTTAAAAATTTTTGTTGCAGGATGGGATTTTCCTTCCATACGAGAATATGCTCAACTACAGAAACTTTGCAGTCCGAGTTCGTGAAGATGATATCCCCAACTTGATTCAAATTCTTCAGGCAATGATTACGAATAGTACATGCCTCAGAACACTATTTTGCTATTATGAATTCCATATCATTGTTGCTTTTATTGTTTCTTCCAGAAATTCAACGAGACAGAAATAGAGTTCATGCGGGCAAATGTGCAAAAAATTTGGCAAAGATTTGTATACCGCGACACCATTTTGCTGGAGGCTGCGAGACAGAAGAGTTTGTTCAACAAGGAGGAAGATTGGGCTGTTGCATACTCAAAGCTCCAGGATGATGATGCGTTCTCAACCTTCATACAAGTAAATTCTATAAATTTCTCAGACTAAAATTGGTTTGATGATCAATATACAGGACAAGTGATGCAAAAAGGATCCTATTCTGTGACTGAAGCTTTTTTAAATGAAATAGTCTTCATTTGTCTTCAATCCAGATTAGTAAAATCATTCACTTGGCTTAGGAAATTTTCAAAAGAATCACCCAAAAAAAGATCTTCAGAAATTTAGAATCAGCCGAAAGAACTGACTTGATGTTATATCTGTTTTTCCAGGTATTGCACTATAAATTGCATAACGACCCTTGGCGGCAGCATCTTCCTCAAAATATCTCTGGTTTGCCGAAGTCTTGTTCAAGAATAAATCACTGAGTGGTACTGCCTTACCTTTGATTTTCAGCCGAGGCATTTGCTTTACGCACACTAACTTGTTGTTCCACTATCGATTTCTTTCTGGAATGAGGAGTTTCAATGATAGAAGACCTAAGTTTACATTGAAGATTCATACAGAAATAGAAATACCATTGCCTTTTATCCAAATCATTTTGAGATACTCTCGCATATTTCTTTATCGGGATTTTTACATAAAATTCGTAAGATATATTTTATTTACGAGCAATCTTGCGATTTCGTTATTTACCTACTTTTTTTTTCATTTTTAATTTTACAATCTATAACTTTTGATTGAATTTTAATCAAATTTTAAGTCAAAATTTTTTTTAACCCTTAACTCAATTTTCAAATAGAACTTTTTTTTATTTATTTCATATTATAATAACATTATAATTTATAGCAACACCCTGATTTTTTAAATATTTGCATAAAAAGTCACATTTTTTGTTAAAATCTGCAAAAAATTACTTGTTTTATTGAAAATTTGTAGAAAAGGTCACTTTTTTAAATTTACAAAAAAACCCTTAATTTCTTAAATATTTTACAAAGAAGTATTCGATTTTTAAATTTTAACATAAAAAGTCTTATTTTCTTAAAAATTTATAAAAAAATCATCCGTTTCACTACAAATTTATAAAAAAAACTCGTCTTTTTAGAAATTTACAAAAAAAAACTTATTTTCTTAAAAATTTGAAGAAAAAATTATTTTCCTAAATATTTATGAAAAAAATGCTCATTTGTTAAAAGTTTGTAGAAAATCCTCATTTTTCTAAAAATTTAAAACTTGTAGAAAAATAATCATTTTCTTAAAAATTCTCAAAAAAATTATTTTCTTAAAAATTTGCATAAAAGCCTTTGATTTCTTAAAAATCTATAGTAAGGTCCTCGTTTTCTAATATATATATATATATAGTAAAGCCCTTATTTTAAAAAAAAAATTCAGAAAATTCTTTATTTTCTTAAAAATTTGTAGCTAAGATTCATGTTCTTAAAAATCTACCAAAAAGTCTTCATTTTCTTAAAAAAATTACAGCAATGTACCTATTGATGGAGTTCAGCTTGCTACAGATTTTAGTTCAAAAGACTTATCAATATATTGATCTACTAGACAACTCCTTTGTTGATCTCCAAGAAAAAGAAGATATTGCGAAGAAGATCGCCCAGAACTCTCTAATAGCAACTGCTCGATACTCAAGTCAGTCAAGATCTCACAAATATAATGAAAAACAATAGTTGAACATTAGTCATTTACCTTTGTAAATATAGTATTATTTATAGATTGGGTGTATCCTGAACTCCATGATTTTAGTCTTAATTACATCGAACTTATGACGCTCCCGATCTAGCATAATATTATCCCCGGGCATCTGTAGCCCATGGCCCACCTAACTAAAGGGTTTTGTTTTTCCCAACTCTCCGGAAAAAGGCCTTTTTGTTGAATATATGACAGTCATCATATTTAACTCAATTTTAACTCTGACACTTTATCAATGTGAGACTAAAAACGACTACTACCAGTTGTAGACTCACACTGGCCCACTAGCTCATTGAGTCCAACAATCTCTCCCCTCAAGGGCTCAGTGTCTTTATTGAGCTATCCCACATCGATCAAGAGGTGCGGAGTGGCTTTAATACCATTATGTGATGTCTTCAACCCAACACGATATTATTTCTGGGCGTCTGTGACCTGCGGCCCACCCGATCTCAGAATTTTATTTTTTTCCAACTCCCCGGAAAAAGACTTCGTTATTAGGTTTACAACAATCATCATATTTAGTTTAGTCTCAACTTTAACACTTTGTCAATATGAGACTAAATACGACTGTTACTAGTTACAGACTTATTGTTTACCTATTGGTCCACCGGACCTAACAGAACTTCTCATAATTAATTGTTACAAATATTGGATTTTTCAACATTGATCTCTAGATATCACTATCTGTTAGTTTTCGTGAATACTCAGCCACTTTCATATATAAATTGAACTTGACGAGCTTCCTTGATTACCTCGAGATAGGTGCTTTTTTTGATGGTCCAATGCTCTAACCACCGAGCTCACCTAGTGCTAAAATGCCTCAATGACTTTATCCAATGTCGTAACATTAAATAATAATTTTGGCTAATAGCTTGACCTATAGATGGGATTCCAAGTTGTTTCCATCCATCAACTTAGCCATTTTAGTTCTGATGTATTATCAATACTATCAATACTCAATTTTTATTTGCATTTACACATTTTGCTTGTAATATTTTTTAAAATAAATAATAAATTATTACATATAACCCCTTGAGATATTTATTTAAATAAACAATTAATTTTGTGGGTTTTTATGTCAGTTTTTAAATAATATTTTGTGCAATTAATATTTGCAAAAATTTTAAGACAATAAGTGCTTATATCTATATATATATATATATATATATATATATATAGAAAATAAAGGCTTCTATTTTTTTATGAAAACAAGGATTTTTGCAAATTATTAAAAAAAGCATTTATTGAATTTTTTTTAAATAGGGTTTTTCTATAAAATTTTAAGAAAAATGAGTTCTTTTCTGTAAATTTGTAAAAAAAAAAGGCTTTGCTATAAATTTGTAAGAAAATAAGGATTTTGCATTTTTTTTTAAGAAAACAAGGGT
This sequence comes from Trichopus zeylanicus subsp. travancoricus, assembly GCA_005019695.1. NCBI lineage: Eukaryota > Viridiplantae > Streptophyta > Magnoliopsida > Dioscoreales > Dioscoreaceae > Trichopus > Trichopus zeylanicus. The sequence goes on along the minus strand of RXID01016278.1, from coordinate 31,008 downwards.
TTTTTGTAAATTTTTCAAAAACAGAGAAATTTCAACAAATTTTGAAGAAAATAAGAGTTTTTTTTAAAACTTTTAAGAAAATGAGAGCTTTTATGTAAGTTTTTTTAAAAAATTAAGGACTTTTTTTATAAATTTTTAAGAAAATATGGACTCCTAGTCAAATTTTTAGGGAAAAAGAGGAGTTTTATTCAAAATTATAAGAAACAAAGACTTTTCTGTAATTTTTTTAAAAAATCGAGGTCCTTTTATAAATTTTTTGAAAAGTAGGAATGTGTTGCAAATTTTTAAAAATGAGGATTTTACTATAAATTTTTGTAAAGTTATGAACTTTTCTTCTAATTTTTAATAAAATAAAGACTTTGGTATAAAGTTTTTGAGAGTTTTCTATAAACTTTAAGCAAATGTTGACTTTTCTATAAAATTTTAAAAATATAAAAAAAATAACTTAGGGTAAAATAAAAAATTTTAATTTAAAATTTGATTAAATTTTAATTGAAAATTGTAAATTACAAAATCATAAAAAAAAAGTTGTAGGTAAATATTGAAATGGCGAAAATTATTCATAAAGAAAATATGTTTCACAGGATTATAATTAGAAATCACTTCTTTATTTTGCATCATCTTTGTTATTACTAATAAAGACTGCTTTTCTCTGTTTGCAGTTTTCCTTTTCTTATCTTTCTTCGTCACAGAGTTGTTGCTATTTTTGTTCTGTTCCAAGAATTTATTTTCCTAGAGAAACAGACCTTCGGAGAAATACCACCAGTCTACCGGGAGGCGTAGCTAATCTTCCCAAAATCAAAAGAAATCAATATATCCGAAGGAGGTTTTGAGAAGGTATTTGAAATAAAATTTCACATTTTAGGTTGTTGTAAAGGAATACCAAAAAGTCAAGGAGGTTATTATGAAAGTCCAGATTTTAAGGGGCTAAATGTAAAAGAACCCATTTTCCATAATAATAAGCTGGTAACTCGAAGTTAAAATTATGAAGTTGGATAATTTCGGATTTCGGAATTGTGAGAATTATCAATTCGGTCAATTACGGAAAATTAAGGGAATTGACCGAATTGATAATTTCGGTGTTTGAATGTATTTTTAAAGTGAAGAAAATGAATTGTTAATTCAATTAATTTCGTAAATTCGGTTGTTTGGAGTGCAAATTAAAATCAACGAATTCCGCTAATTTCCTCAGTTTCGGAATTTGGTTGGATTTGGAATTGGAGATATGATCACCCAATTCTTAACGGGTGAGATTACCCTCATTTTTTAACCTTTTCTATATTTAATTTTAAAATAAATATAGATATTAAATTAATACATTAATTAGACATATTTTTGAGGTTTATTTAAAAATAAATAATATTAGAATTGCATATTTATAATATCTAACTTTTTTTAAAAAAAGAGATAATTGATTTAAACAGTATTCAATCAATAAAATATTTTTTTAAATAAAAATAATTAATTTATAGATATCAACATATAATATAAAATAAATATATATACAATATTATATAGACTCACTTATAAAACTAATTAAATGCCTTAGGGCCCAAATCATAAAACTTAAATAAGAGGAAATTGCAAATTTCCCCTGTCAACCCTTTCAAGTCATTGTGCGGGAAAAGAAAAGCATCACATCGTATAACTATCCAATCTCAATTTTGGCAAGTGATGTAAAAATTTACATTTTCCATAAATAAAGAATTAAATCACAATAAATAATAATTAAATGAGATTAAATGGGTATTGGATTTTTTTTATTGTTTTTTAAATGTATTTTTATGTATTTGGGAGTTAAAAAATACATTTCGTTAAAAAAAGTCGATTCAAATTCCGGCGTGAGCTTTGGTTTGTGCTGACTCGCTCCAGCGCAGAATCAAATTTCCATTTTTTTTGTTCCTTTATTTTCCGCGTTTTTCTTCTTGTTCTCATCGACGTGAGAATCCTACCCAGATCCACCGAAACCTCGCTGTTTCTGATATATTTAACCAATTTCGTTGACCGTTGCGCGGCGTGAACAGCCCCGGAACGATTATTCTTGGGAATTTCGTGTATTTATTTCATTGTCCAGCGTTCACAGTTGGGATCATTGACTTCAGCAGCGAATTGTCAGTTTCTCTATCGCGAATCCGCAATTTGTCGAAAAGGTAATGTTTTTCTATCTAAATTCGTTCACAATTTGTGCCAAGTAGGGTTTATGTGTAAAGCTGTCAAATTTCAATCTTTTTATGTCGTATTCTGTTCTTTTTCTTTCGGACAACATTAGATCATATAAAAGGTGACCTTTTGTCTCAAAATTCAGGTAAAAGTTCTCGTTTTGGAAGGCGTTTGTGTGTAGGGATTCTGTTATTTTTTTTCAGCGTTTTAAAATGGGGATTCTTTTTTTCTCTTTGACATTGTGGAAAAAATTTCAACTTTGAGTGCTAATTAGTACTTAATTCTATTTGTTTGCTGATCAGGTTTGCTGCTCTTTGTGGATTTAGTGTATTAGTGGTTTCCAGCAACATGATCTCCTATCAGTCTTGGAAATGTTCATGGTCTTTGATAGCAGCAATTGGTTCTCTGGTGTTATTGGTATCAGTGGTGCATATGTTCATGGGGCCATTGATTCCCTCTTCACTTGATTACTTTGGTGCTCGTCCAGCACCGACATCCTGCTCCCCAGTCAATGCAACTGTCAAAAAGAGCAGCGATCATTTGAATGGAAGCTTGTCGCCTGATATTGATTTCAACGTTCCTTATCCCACTGACTCTCATGGGGCAGTGATTTACCTCGGTGCCCCATGGAAGGCAGAGATTGGGAGGTGGTTTCTTGGTTGTGATTCGGTCTCGGAAGCAATTGATGTTGTAGAGGTATAAAAATTATGATAAAAGGACCTTTATGCAAAGTTGGTGTTTGAAAATTTTCTTCTTAGAAATTTTTTCAGCAACAGTGCTTGTATATTTATGATGTTTGGCACTTCCTGTGAGATTTGATCCCAAAATATGTCAGTACTGAGATTAGCTTTGAAAGTGGAGTCTTTATTTGTTTGTGTTCTTAAAAAGTTGTTTGCTTTAACAGACACTAGGTGGAAAAAGTTGCAAGGATGACTGCAATGGTCGTGGTGTATGTAATTTGGAATCTGGAAAATGCAGGTGTTTTCATGGATTTGCTGGTCAGTAATATTTCCTGTCATTTTAGTCATCCATATTAGGTAGAGACCTGAGCAAAATTGGTATACGAGGTGCCGATGATTTATAGACATGTTAGGAAGTAGCAATTATGAATAAAAGAAGCAACATAGGAGAAAGCTGCTCCAACCAATAGAAGCTGCTTTTCTCCAAGATTGACTATGGTAACAAGATGTTATATAAATGAGATAGAAAGCTTATGTTCTCTGAATTACAATGCAATGTGTTGTTTATAGAAATCATGCTCCATTTTCTACTTTGAAGAATTACATACTTTTGTAGGTCTTTGGGATTGATAAGATGTGTATCTACAATTTCTCTCAAATATCTCTCTTTTATTACCAGAAAGCCTGGGTCTGATTTTGACTGTGAAAGGAGAAGTGATACCACCCACTATCTTCTTTTTCATTTAGAGCTAAAAGAACCTATTAACCTACTGTCTCTTTTTTCCTGAAATAGGCGAAGGATGTACTGAGGCGCTGCAGATAGAATGTAATTATCCAGCTATCCCAGGGCTACCATATGGGCCATGGGTTGTTTCAATTTGTCCAGGTTATTGTGATAAAACAAAGGCAATGTGTTTTTGTGGAGAAGGAACTAAATATCCTGATCGTCCCCTGGCTGAGGAATGTGGGTTTAAGATGAAGTAAGGGGCCTCTCTTCACCTCATTTTGACCATTTTTCTTGTAAATCATTAATTTCCTAGGAAGAAAATTGACTTCTTCAAAAGCATTCTTTGGTTTCAGCTTACCTTCTAAAGCTGGTGGTCCAAAAGTTACTGACTGGACAAAAGTTGATGAGGATGTTTTCACAACAAATAATAGCAAAGCTGGATGGTGTAATGTAGACCCAGATGAAGCATATGCTTCCAAGGTTAAATTTAAAGAGGAATGTGATTGTAAATATGACTGTCTCTGGGGACAGTTTTGCGAGATACCAACACTATGCACTTGCATCAACCAGTGCTCGGGGAATGGACGATGCCGTGGTGGTTCTTGTGAGGTATTCAACTAATGTCTTAATTTGGTTCTTTATGGGGTTGGTATTTCTCACAACATATATTTCACTGGCTCACCTCTATCTCTCTAGGTTGGCCAGCATTACCTAATAAGTTCTGCAGTGCATAGATGACAAGAATTTTTGTTCATTCTTTTTCTATATGTTGCTAATTTGAAACTGTCTGATTTCCACCATTCTATGTTTGGGTCCTGTGAATTTGTTGGTCATATGTGTATCTACATGTGGACTGACACGATGATATTTTCAGTGTGACAGTGGTTGGCATGGAATAGATTGCAGTATCCCATCTGCCTTATCACCCATGCAAGAATGGCCTGCATGGCTTCGACCTTCAATGGTTGAGCTACCTGATAAGGCAGGTCCAAATAGTGCTGTTAAAGTAGTTGTGAAAAAGAAGAGGCCCCTTATTTATGTTTATGATTTGCCACCAGAATTTGATAGTCACCTTCTTGAGGTCAGATTCATGAGTTTTACTCATTTCATTTTAGTGGCATATTTAGTCCTGAACTTATATCTATATATTACTTAATGCTTGGCAGGGTCGGCATTTCAAGTATGAATGTGTAAATAGAATCTATACTGATCTGAACAGAACATTGTGGACTGAACAATTGTATGGAGCACAGGTTTTATTGAACCAATAACTCATATGAATTTACTTGCAAAACAAACAAAATGTAATGCTTTCTGCCTTGTTGATTGTTGTTGTTCATAGATAGCATTGTATGAGAGCCTCCTTGCAAGTCCTCACCGTACACTGAATGGGGAAGAAGCAGATTTTTTCTATGTTCCAGTGTTCGAGTCATGTTTGATAACTCGAGCGGATGATGCGCCCCATTTAAGCATGAGGGTATGATTGCTTTAGTTCTTATGCTACATGTCTCAGTGGTTGGTCTCTTTGATAATCTTCTAAGGATTCTGTAAATTTGTGACGTGCTTCTATTTTTAGGAAGTCATGGGTTTAAGGAGCTACCTGACGCTTGAATTCTCCAAGAATGCTTATGAGCACATAAAGGATCAGTATCCATACTGGAATCGATCCTCTGGAAGGGATCATATCTGGGTAATGCTATGGACAATCCTATATTATAGCCTTTGTCCCATTTTTGGTTGCTCATTTTCTTTATGATTTTAATGTTTCTGTTTCTATCTCAAGGCAGTTTTTTTCATGGGATGAAGGTGCCTGCTATGCTTCAAAAGAAATATGGGATAGCATGATGCTGGTTCACTGGGGGAACACGAATTCAAAACATAATCACTCAACAACAGCTTATTGGGCTGATAACTGGGACAAACTTCCTTCTCAAAAAAGAGGCAATCACCCATGCTTTGACCCGGAGAAGGATCTCGTACTTCCTGCATGGAAAAGGCCTGACCCAGGTGCTGTGTGGTCAAAATTGTGGGCCAGGTACTTATCTATATTATGGCTTCTATATTCCTCTCAATTTCACTTCATGTCGAGAGCTAAAATAGACCAAAATGCACTTGCAGGCCACTTAAGGAGCGCACTACGCTTTTCTATTTCAATGGAAATTTAGGAACTGCCTATTCTTATGGGCGAGTTCAAGACACGTATGCATCCGTCAATATTAAGCATGAAACCAGGACCTGTGGATCTTATTTCATTACTTAATGCTGTTTCTTTTTCTCTGTTAAAAAAACAAATTTCAGGTACAGCATGGGTATTAGACAGAAACTAGCAGAAGAATTCGGTTCTACTCCCAATAAGGCAGGGAAGCTTGGGAGACAGCATATGGACAATGTAACTGTGACTCCATTGCGATCGTCTAAGTACTATGATGAATTGGCAAGCTCTATTTTCTGTGGTGTATTGCCTGGGGATGGCTGGAGTGGACGCATGGAAGACAGCATTCTTCAGGGCTGCATTCCTGTGATAATTCAGGTAGTTAATTTATTTCATCGCGACGTTGTTCTGTAGGGTTCACTTAGGGACATGTGTCTTATTTTAGTATGATATTTAATGAAAAATTCCACCAAGAAGTATCATGTGCTCCTTAGTCGGTGCTAATTATGTTGTGCTTTAAAACCGTTGTTCTCATGTTTGTTTGTTTCTATGTCCAGTGCCTCAGGCCCTTTTTGCACACTTGTCAGCGTCATAGCTGGGCCATGGTCCAATTCGCTTCTATATTGTTTAAAATTTTTTGTTGCAGGATGGGATTTTCCTTCCATATGAGAATGTGCTAAACTACAGAAACTTTGCAGTCCGAGTTCGTGAAGATGAGATCCCCAACTTGATTCAAATTCTGCAGGTAATGATTTGGTGTAGTTCATGCTGTGGGACGATAGCTTGCTATTGTGAATTCCATATTATTGTTGCTTTTATTGTTTCTTCCAGAAATTCAATGAGACAGAAACAGAGTTCATGTGGGGAAATGTGCAAAAAATTTGGCAAAGATTTTTATACCGCGACTCCATTTTGCTGGAGGCTGTGAGACAGAAGAGTTTGTTTGACAAAGAGGAAGATTGGGCTGTTGAGCTTTCAAAACTCAAAGATGATGATGTGTTCTCAACCTTCATACAGGTAAAGCCTATTAATTTCTGACTGAAACTGGTTTGGTGATCAAATATACAGGACAAGTGATGCAAAAAGGATCCTATTCTGTGACTGATGTTTTCTATATGGAGTAGTTTTTCATTTATTCTTCAATCCAAATTAGTAAAAACATGCACTTGGTTAGGAAATTTTCAAAAGAATCACCCCAAAAAAATACTTGAGAAATTTGGAATCAGCTGAAAGAACTGGCTTCTGGGTTGTCTGTTTTTGCAGGTATTGAGTTATAAATTGCATAACGACCCATGGCGGCGGCATCTTCCTCAAAAGAACTTTGGGTTGCCAAAGGCTTGTATAAGAACAAATCACTGAAAAGTGATACTGCCTTTGCCTTTGATTTTAAGCTGAGGCATTTGCTTTAGGCACACTGATAAGAGGGTTTCTACAAGCCAATTCTTTCAGGAATGGGGAGAGTTTCAATGATAGAACTAAATTTACATTGAAGATTCATACAGATATAGAAATACCCCATTGCCTTTTATCCTAAATTATTTTGGAGACACTCTCACATATTTCTTTATTTTCTATCGTTTTTGCTATTACTAATAAAGACAGCTCCTCTGTCTTTATAATTTTCTCTTTCTCGTCTTTCTTTACCACAAGGTTGTGACTTTTTTGCCCTGTTCAAGGAATTTATTTTCCTATAGAAGCGGAGCTTTGGAAAAACCACCTGTTTATCTGGGAGGCATGGTTAATTTTCCCGAAGTCAAAAGAAAACGTAAAGGTAGTAGTGTGATTATAAGAAAACATATAGCTAGTGGTGTGTTTATTTGGAACCGGCAAAAAAAAATATCCTGAACCCCCAACCCTAAGTGAGGCCAAGGAAAAGGAAAAAGAAGATGAAGGAATGAACAACAAAAGACAACACAATGCATGATATATTAGACTGCTTTATTTCCTTGGGAAACTTGTGACATAATGACCAAAGGCTTGCCGGAGAGAAGGAGAAATTCATTTTTTGATGGTGAGAGTGTTTCTACAACAGATAATTCCAGTAATTTGTCTTCCAAGGCCTCTGCTTTTCTGAATTCAATGGAATACGACCATAAAAAGAAGAAAATTTTGTTAGAGGATAACAATACAACAGATCTCGTAAGTGATAGATATAAAAACTATGTTGAGGATGTCATAGAATCCATCATTGCCGTTGGAAGTTTGTTAGCATACGAAGCTCCAATACTGCCCCCTCAAAGCAAAAGCAACAAACAGCTGGCAGATAACAAAGAGAATGGTAGTATCAGAACAAAAGAATATGCCGAGATTCCCCATAAAAATCTGAAGTAAAAATAATGACCAGAACCACCATGAAAACCTGGCATTGGGAGTAGAGTTAAGACAACAGTTCTGCAATTTCTGAATGTAACAATAATTGTCGAATGATACTGATGGTTATAGATACTTTGACAGCCAGGGAAGCTCCGGACAATCCTTCAGTGCAAAAGCAACATCGTCGCTGCCATAGAACCACAAGAACGAATTTAAACAATAAAATGTGCATCAAAAGAACATCTCGATATCAATTCATGTGAATGCAAATTACGAGAAAGTTTACAGATTCAATAGCTCTGGTTTAAGACATTCAAAGATCCCCAGCAGTGAACAAATTGAGGAAAATTGTGAATAAAATCTATATAGTCAGCATCATTGACCAAGTCATTGGATGTCCAACCATCTTAGCATGTTTAGTCAATATAAAAGGTTATTGGTGGAGAACAAGAAAAAATTAACTAGAAAGTGAAGGCTAGTGCAAAAGTTAAAAAGTTTAAAACATTACAATATCTTAAACTAACCTTGGGAAATTCAGTTGTAGCTTCTGTACCCTATGTTTTGCACCTTCCTCGCAAAGAATTATCTTACACTCCCCAAGCTTACAACTGAAAAGAGAATCCAACAGAACTTCATGGTTATAAACAAAAGAAACACGCAGGGCAACCAAGATAAGAGACTAGTCATTCATGTTATCACCAAGAGGTAAGATGCTAACAACCAAAAAAAGTGGTAAATTGCTAAGAAAATAAAAAGCAACTGCATTAACCATTTTATACCTGCTGAAGAACATTTTATAGTTGAAACATTCTAAGAAAACTATCTTCACATTTTATTGCTATGGAAGACAGACTTAAAAAAGCTAAATATTGGAGTTCTTTACATGATTCTCAACTCATTGTCCTGGGTCAATACCCTATAGAGATCATCCTATTGAAGAGAAAATAGGGATTGGTGGTTAAATGGACTAGTAAAATGGCTTTCTAAGCAAGTTGAGTGCCTCGCCAACATCATTTCGCTGAACAACAACCTAATTACAAGTTAAAACTCAGTCCCTGTATCCATGAAAAGTAGACTACTGCAAAGGGGATGCTTGAGAGGGTGGCAGGTCTTTAGTGTGTAACCATGCATCCTACAGAATATATGTTGGCATATCCATGTCCTACTCCAATGATAACCAATCATTAGCATCATTACAGGCAAAGAAAGATTGTGAAGCCCTGAACAGGTAAATATCTTGTACTTCCTAAAGTTTGAATTACCAAATTACTTTTGAATTAGAATTGAGTTGCTAGAACTAAGAACCATACGATACTTTTGTCTGTCATTACACTGATAATATCTATCACTGCAAAATAGAAGAGAACTTGAGCAACAGCTGAAAAAGTAGATATGCTCTAACAATAGTAATGTTACAGTTTATGGAGCCTTCCAAGGGAAAGCAGTTTCCAGCTGTCCATCTGGCTAGGGAGTAGAGTTAGAATTGATAAGTAATCCTTGCTCTTCCAACAAAAAAGTCGGAAGGAAGGAACTAATTAAAAGTACTCCACTGGGAATTGATAAGTAATCCTTGCTCTTCCAACAAAAAAGTCGGAAGGAAGGAACTAATTAAAAGTACTCCACTGGAACCTTCATTTCAAAAATAAGTTTATAGAATGTGGAGTAGGGTTTGGTTATTTCCGTTTTCAAATATACTTAATTCAAACTAGAAATTATGTCCCACTTATCATATCCAACTTCAAAGGGATGGAACTAAATATGCAGAAAGATAACTGCCTATGGCCTCCTTTTCTTTTCTGTTCAGCCTGTAAGGTGATAACAATTTACATATTTTTACCGGATTCCGGTCCATCTCTTCAAGCAAGGGTCTCAAGCTCTAGGCAGTCTTAAACAACAGATATCCCTTCTTTAAATTGTACTCCAACCTGGGTTTAGGTTATTGACGTTCTTCCTTGCAAAATGGCTTAATGCAACCACTGAATGGGCATTCTGTCTGTCTACTGTGTTGTTAAAAAGAAAGTGGATTAAAAAATATTCTCACTGGCTCAAGACTTGAAAATATAGTTACACAAGTGTACCATCCAAATATTTGAAGCCTTGTATTTATCACAACTCATAAAATTCAAAATCCAACAAGCCCACAATTAGTAAAATCGACTTATTGTAAGTAGGTTAAAGTTAAGCCCAAGCAGAAATATAGTAGGAACAGGATTGCTCACTATAAATATGGGCATAGATCTAGGATTTGCTATGCACAGTAATGATCTCAAAAATATGCTTATGAATAAAAGACTTCATCATTGATCTAAGGTTTGCTATGTAATGTAATGATCTCAAAAGTATGCTTATAAATAAAAGACTTCATCATTGATCAAAAAATTCCATATTAGTATCCTTGAAACCCTAATTTCAACATAATATCAGATCTATAGACATTAGAAAGTCAAGCGCCACAACTAAAGCCAAAAAATGACTAATAGAGATGACTGCAAACCATATAAAAAAGAAGGAAGTTCGTAGATCATTAACACAAAGTTGAGAGCCATCTAGACTGCAAACTACAAAGAGAAGAAGAAAGCCTATAGATCACCACAGAGCTGAGAGGTATCTAAAACTATTTTTTATGGGCAAGGTCCATGAAAATCCAAGCATGGAGAAGGCGGAAGTATTTGATAGAAGACTTGCCAAAATACCATACAAAGATGGAATACTAGAGTTAAAACTTGATTCAGGATGGAAGAGAATTGAGTTTACATACTTCAATGTATTGACTGCTCTTTATAATGAATTAGAATATTACATTCCAGACAGAATAAAAAAGAATTAGAAAAATCAAAAAGAGTAAAAGATTATGCAATTTCTTTATGATTTGGATGCACAGTATGAACAATATGAGGCAAAATTTTCAGCTAGAAGCGAACTGCCCTCATTAGAGAAAACATATAAAAGACTCTAGAGACTTGTTACAGCTTCTCTTAGTCAAAAAATTACATGAGAAAGTTCAACCATAATCTCATAAGAGGATTTAGCATAGGAGAAATTACATTCAAAAGAAGAGGAAAAAGAGGCTTTACAAGAAGAGAAAGAAGAAGTAACTTAAGATATAAAAAATGTAGCAAGTCAAGACACTCAGTTGGCAAATGATGGTTGATAGTGGGCAAACCAATTTGCACAAGCAGTGTTTAGGTAGACTGGTATAAAGTGACTAACCTAGTCAAAAAATAATAGAGAGCATTCACCGAATCACAAGTAATTATCTCAAAAGAGGAATATGATCAGTTAATCAAGAAAATAGTTCTTTTTCCAATTGAAGATAAAAAACATTTAGTCAACCGTAGAGACCTCTGAATCATTAATTCAGGAGCCTTTGACCATATGACAAATAATAAATCATGGTTCAATCACATAAGTAAATTCATATCTTCAAGACATGTAACACTGCAAATAGTACAACTTCTCTAGTTATATGATAGGGTGATGTGCACTTATCATCACTAAAACTTTCTTCCTTACTATATGCTCCCAAATTTTTAGTCAATTTACTATCTATCATTCAGATAATCAAGAATCTAAACTACTCTATAATGTTTTATTGCTCTTTTTCAAGATTTTCATACAGGGAGAAAGATTAATATGGTGTTGAAAAAAATATATTTTACATTCTCGAAGATAGAACAACAAACTTCAAGGCACTGCTAACTCAAGAAGAAAAACATCCAAATGACATTGTAGATTTGATCACCAATCACATTATATACTTGAGTTGTTATTTTCTAGAACTAGTCTTTCCAGTAATAAATTTTGTTAAATATATGAGTATGTTAAGCACCACGGATCAGTGTATTTACTCAAATTGAACAAAACTAATAATAATGTATGAACATCTAGAATAGCATTTTGGAATGTCTACAAGTATTTTGTACATTTCACAAATGACTATACTAGAATGACTTAGTTATATTTAATGAATAAGAAATCAAAAGTGTTTGAAAATTTTCAGATCAGGTGATCAAAAATCAATTCAATACCAACATCAAAATTACTCAGATTAGATGACGGAGGAAAATATATGTCAATGGAATTTTAGAAATATTTGGAAGAGAATGAAATTTTATCTCAAACTACATGTGCTTGTACACTTGAACTAAATAGTATTGTCAAAAAAAAAATTAGCACATGTTAGAAATTGTCAAAGTCTTATTATTTGTGAATAATGTACTCTCAAAGTTTTGGAGTGATTCATATTCCACGACATCATATTTAATAAATAGGATACTTAAACTAAAATCGAATAACATAAGTCCTTTTGAAGTTTTCCATCCATCCAATGAGAAGTCATTTCACTTATTTTTAAAAATATTTAGATACTTATGTTATTTCCATAACAATAATCTGTTTAGAAATAAGTTAGAACATAAATCAATTAACTATATTTTTCCAAAATACTCTACAGTTAGAAAAAGGTTATAAGTGCTATAATCCAAAAAACAAACAAGATTTATATCTCAACAAATGTAAAATTTTATGAATAATTGGCCTATTATTCTAATGAAAAACAGTCTTAAGCTGACTTATATGCAGACATGAAGGAGAAAAGACTATGCTTACAGGGTTATTCTTGTCAATGAAGAAGAATCTTTTAATTTGTTTCATTCGCTAAAGACAGAGTTGGAGAGGAGAAATCCTGGTAATATTGTGCACTTTACTCAATGTCCAGATATGTCTTTTCAAAGATATTTTCTGTCACTACATGCTTGTAGGAGAGCTTTTCTTATTAGATGCAAACTTATACTGGGAGTTAATGGATGCTTTTTGAAAGGCAAATATAAAAGCTCATTGTTTTCAACTTGTGGAATTGACGAGGAGAATAACCCAGTTTTAGTTGCATTTGCAGTTGAAGAAGTAGAAACATACCAATCTTGGTTATGGTTTCTATATAACTTGTAATAGGTTATAGGAAATTTGGATATCTTGGCTATTATTTCATATAGACAGAAGAGTCTTTCTAATACTGTGAAGAATATTTTCCCATATGCTGAGCATAGAGCTTGTATAAGGTATGTGATTGCAAACTTCAAAAGATCCTGCCCTAGGAAAAGGTTAGAAAATTTAGTTTTTAATACTTCAAATACATTTTTACCTACTGAATTCATCAACTATATGAAAATAATTAAAAAGCTATCCATACCAGCTTGGCAGTACATGAAAGAAATAAATGATTTTGCATGGAATAAAAGTCATTTTAATCATTCAGTGAAATGTCATTATGTGACTAACAATATTTTTGAATCATTTAACAGTTTCATTCAGGATGACAGGGAACTTTCCTTTCTTGAATTACTTGATTTCATCAGCCAGAAGATAATGGTAAAATTTGCTATAAGAAAAAATGACGGATCCCACTAGTTTGGAAAGCTAGTACCAAGAATAGAAGCATTTATTAGGAAAGTTTCATAAGCACGTGGCGGATACCATATTTGGAGGTCTTCTGATGATATTTCAGAGGTCAGTGATCCTGCAGACCGATGGAATGGATATAAGGCAGATGATTTGTGACTGTAGGTAGTGACAGCTAATAGGAGTGCCTTGCATTCATAGTATTGTTGCTCTCTTTTATGTTCGACTTGATCCAATTGGTTTTGTTGATGACTACTACACTTTGGAGACATATAAAAGAATATATGATGTTCTTGTCACTCCATTGTTAAGCAAGCAACTTTGGGTGTTTGTGTCAAATACTCTGCAAGTGCTTCCTCCACGTTCAAGGAGACAACCTAGTAGGTCTAAGAAGAAAAGGATTAAGGATCCAATAGAAATATCAAGTAGAGCGATATATACTTGTAGTAGATGTGATCAGGTGGAACACAACAAGAGAGCGTGTAAAGAGATTATTGGACTACAACAATAAATTGAATCTTCTCGATCTAGTAGCAATCAACAATCAGTGGGAAACCAATATGTAAGAAAACGTGGCAGGGAAAGAGGAAGGAAAAGGTTTACCATGATGACTTCAGATTTTAGTATGCATTTACCATGTGAGTTTTTCTTAAAAAAAATTGACAATTTTTTTCTTATTTTATGTGATTTTGAAACAATACATTAATAAATGTCACTGTGTTTTTTTGCAGGAAGTTCGTTAGATATTGGATGATATCCTTCATGTGATTTTTGAATTGTAATATTGTGATTTTCCAGTTTTTTTTTTTTATAATTGCTTGCATTCACCGTTAGCTCTTTAGGTTTTTCAAAATAGTTTCATTAAATTATGTAAAATCCCAAGGCTATTTGGTTGTGCCATAGTTCTCTTCATCAAGAGGTAATGACATGATTATATCCTTTGATACTTGTAGGTAGCAGCTTATGATACACAAGAGAAGAAGATGACATTTTTTTATTCTTCCCGTGCACAAGCGGATAATGGCAAGGAGGGTCTTGGGCAGATTTTGAACATTTCAATAACATGTAGTTATAATAAATTGGTTATTTATTTGAGTATGTAGTTCTCTATATGGAAGGTTACCATGTGTGCATCCCATTAATCCAATTAGTTGGCTTTGATTTTATAAATTGTCAGTGCATACTGAAAGATTTATGAGGGTGCTTCTCGCAGGATCAATAGTTATTTTCTTGTTTCCTTCTCATTGAAAATATATTTTCATACTAAGGAGGGTACTAACGATTTACAGAAAATTGATGATACAGAATATGTTGTTATTCAATCTCTAAGATCAAGTGTTTGTACAATTTTAACATTCTCAACAATAACACACATCATATTTGCTGCAATTATAATACAACAACAGCACTGAAGAATTATGAGACCTTATCACTGCAATTTTTCCTTCCAATTTTATTTTTTTTCAAATTAAATATAATTAAATTTAAATTGAACAAACAAAATAGGTTTGAATTTTGGATTTTTGGTTTAAAATTTTAAATTACAAGTTTAATATTTGTACATTTATAAATAGACCCCTAAAACATATTTATTTATAAATAAGTCCAAATTTTATTATTTTTTAAATACAATTTTACAAAGAAGACATTGAAGATTTTAAAACTTAAAATTTGAAATTACAAGTTTCATATTTGTACATTTACAAAATAGACCCCTTGAATATTTTTTTATAAATAAGTCTAAATTTTAATCATTTTTAAAATTAAATTTTACAAAAAAGACATTGAAGGTTTTAAAATTTAAAATTTAAAATTGCAAGTTTAATATTTGTACATTTAAAAATAGGGGAACTACTTGATATATTTTATTTATCAATAGCTCCAAATTTTTTATTATTTTTAAAATAAATTTAAATATAACTCATTGAACGTTTTGAAAACTAAAATATAAAATTACAAAGTTTCATTGTTTGTACATTTTAAATTTAGATCCCTTGATTATTTTTATTTATAAATAAGTCTAAATTATTTATTATGTTTAAAATATAATTTTACAAAAAAGCCATTGAAGGTTTCAAACTCAAAATTTACAATTACAAATTTAACATTTGTACATTTAAAAAATAGACCGTTGAATATTTTTATTTATAAATAAGTCTAAATTTTATTTATTTTATACGTAAATTTTATAAATAAGTCATTGAAGGTTTAAAAACTTAAAATTTAAAATTACAACTTTCATGTTGTACATTTACGACTAGACCCCTTTAATATTTTTATTTATAAATAAGTTTACATTTTTATCATATTTTAAATAAAATTTACAAAAAAACCCACATTAAAGGTTTTAAAACCTTAAAATTAAACAATTACAAGTTTAATGTTTATTACATTTAGGAAATAGATCCATTGACTATTTTTTTAAAAAATAAGTCCAAATTTTATTTTTGTAACACTAAAATTTATGAATAGACCCCTCGCCGACCGGCGTCCGCACCCCGCGCCGTCGCGCCGACCTTCGGGGCCTCGACCTCCGGCTTCCGTGCCAGCTCGTCGTGGGTTTATTTGTAAATTAAAACAATATTCATAGGTTTATTTATAAATGGATGGGTTTGGGTGGAGAAAGACTTTTCTGAACATCGAAATAATTTCGGAGTGTTATTTGTAAATATCTAAAAGTTAAATAATAAGTAATAAATTTTTAGGGGTTTAATTGTAAAAATAACGAAGGGTAAAATCAGAATTTTTTGAAAAAATTTTGATTAAATAATAATAAGAGGATGTAGGTAAATATTTTGAAAAGGAAATGGTGTGGATAATTCCGGAAATTATACATAATTAAGGCTAATTACGGCAGTGTACGTAATTACCCTTTTTTTATTTTACTACTCTGTCGGAGGGACTCTTGCCTTGTTCATGACTTTATCCGTGAAGCAAATAAACAAAAAGAAAGCAATTTTAGTTTAGAGTGGTATGCGTCATGCGCTTTTCATTGTCCAAAAGAGGGTGTTTCTTCATATTACATCCAATGGTTATTATATAGTTCAGTCTGCTTATTGTTACCCATTGATTTTGTGCCTTTGTGTCTGGATGGACAGTACATGAGCTTGCTCTCTGGTCTCCGGAAAATGAGTACTCTTGAGAAATTTTTTTTTTCACATTCTTGACCTACATCTTGTTGAACTCTTTGAAATTTATGACAGAAACAGAAAATGTTGATTATCGACAACTGGAGCTGTGAACTATGAGGAAGTTTAAATACACTAGATGGAGGCATGCCAACCAATTTTTGTTGTATCTGGTTCTGATCACAAAAGAACTGCACTGAACTTTTCTAGCTTATAGATTCAAGATGATGGTAGTGAAAAAGGATATTGCATGTGTCAACATACTTTGATTTGTTTCATCGTAGGAAGGTCTTGTTGGTTTTATCTAATTCTCAGGTAAGTGGTGTGGTTTCTTTTTTATTTTTTCAATTTTGCAGGGAGGAAAGATTCATGATACTCTCTTCCAGATACTTGAGGTTGAAAAAGATGTTATAATTAAACATGGGGCACAATCCAGAGAAAGTCGAAGGATGGCAACACAGGGCATGCATTCATCCAAGTTTTGCCTACATCCAGCAGGAGACGCACCTTCTGCTTGCCGGCTGTTTGATTCAATAGTTTGTTTGTGCAAACCAGTAGTAGTCAGTGACTACATCGAGTTGCCCTTTGAAGATGTCATAGATTATAAAAAGACCACGATTTTTGTTGGCACAGAATCAGCTATAAAGCCAGGATACTTGACTAAAATGCTCAGGAGAATAAGCACAGAAAACATACTGCAGTATCAGCAGGAGCTGAAAGTGGTATGCATAACTATTTGCATTGCTTGGCTTCGATTTTTCCACTAATCTTTTTCTTATGTGTTTCCTTTGTTCTTTTTTTAAAGTATCTAACAGAGTCATCTAAGATTCAAGCTTGGGCATGATACTATCGAGAAACAAAATGCTGTGAAAAATATATTATTTGATCAGACATCGCGATAAAACTTATTCATTGGATATCAACATAAATCTGTGCAAAGACCAAACTCTTCTTGGTGGCTTTAACAGCTTGGTTGATACATTATTTGGTTTGGGAGAGTTTGAGACTCACAGACAATGAGGAAGCCTGCATACTTATTCAAGCAAAATCTAGTATCATGAAAAGGAAGTAAAATATTAAGGTCTCAATGCATGCGTGACATCTGTAAAAAACACCAAATTTTAAGAATTATTTTAGGTCAGAACCATGAAAATAGAATCCTTTCACCTCATGCGATTGTCCTTACTACTTAAAATCATTGCTTGAGACCTTGGTTCCCTGTTTAATTGCTCATCTTCCTCGTCTATGTAATGGTTATCTGATTTTTGTTTAGGTTTGAACCCGCATGGACTGATAAAAAAAAGCCCAAGTTTTATCACCATTTTTTGTAAATGTATCAACATGTTGATATTCACATTGGCAGGAATAGGATGTTCTTCTCATGAAACCTATAATTTGTGTTAAGCTTGTCTTCATTTCCTATTATTATGCTTGTTAGACTTGTCATAATTTAATCTTTTGTTGATATCATTGCAAACTATTTTTCAGATAGCACATGGGGTCGAGCTTGAAAAAATGGTTGACCTGGATCTATCATGCTTCTATCCTGCACATAGCAGCTACTTCCAGAAAGTTAGCTCTTGCTCCCTGGAAGAACTTGATCCTGAGAAGAGAGACATTCTTATATTGAGTGATCCGAATGGGGCAGAAGGCGAGTTGGGTATTATATTATCTGAAATGTTCATGGAACATGATGCTTACTGCATGTTTGATGGATTAGGAGTGGAGGTCATGGGGTCGTTGCAATTGTAGAATTTTTCTCTCCATCTTTAGCCACTGGATCCAATAATAGCTCAATGCCTGTGATTTGAGGCCTCAACTGCATTGTTTGTATGAACATATCGAATATGTAGTACATGTATTGATAGGCAAATGTTGAAAGCAATATTACTGTAGCAGTCGTCATTTTTATCTGCAATGTAGCAAATTACAGCATAGTACTGTAGCAATGTTACTGTAATGATGCATTATCGGCGTTTTTTAAGAAAATATTGAAAAATTACGGACGTTTTTAAAAAAAATGGCACTAATTTTTTTCATCGACATTTGTTAATCATTGTAAAAATTGTTGGTAATAAATTTTTTCTGTATTTTAAAAAGGCAGGGAAAATTTTTTTGACGTTTTTCCGCTTCAATTAACTGATTGAGACAACATAATAAAAAACCTTCAGCTTACACGTATGCAATCCCTAGGGTGAGGCTAGTCAAGGGGTGTGGCGAAAAGGTGTGTCGCCTTGGGTGGTGCAGACAAAAGGCGGAGGAAGGAGCTCAAGCTGCTCTATGATGGCGTTGAAGTCCTGCGTGATGAGCCACTTCAGCCACTGAGTCATGATCGGCACCCTGACCAAGCCCATGCCTAGCAACACCCAGATGTTTGTTGCCAGGGACATGGCTTCCCTCGTCTCTCTGTGCACCTTCTCTCTCTTGTTTGGTGGTGGTTCTAGAATTTTGAAACCGACGAGATGAAGGAAACGAAGAGAAAGGAGGCACAATGACGGGGAAGAAGGCGTGGATAACACCAAAGCTTCGCCTCATAGACTAGAAACTGATTTTTATGTAAAATGGATTTTGGAGGTGAAATGGTACCAGACATCAGTGGTTGTGGTGGCTTTGAGAGTCGGACGGATATCAGTAATCTTCCGTCTACTGAGTTTCGGTGGCCAATGGATAGTCAATGAAATACGGTAATAATTGTCTTTAATTTTACATCGATAAAATATTAAAATTAAAATTAGACTAAATATAATAATTGTTATAAATTTAATAATAAGGTCTTTTTTCAGAAAATTAGAAAAAACAAAACTCTGGGCCACCAGCCTATCTAAAATATTCTCTAATTTCAATGAATTCAGTTAGAGATTTGTGTTCTCTCTCAAATTCATGAAAGAGTCATCATTTTGAAGGGTGTCTTTTAAGTGTTTGATTATTTATTTTTGTTGGTCTCAAATGTTTATTGAACATATCTCATGTTGATATCTACATAAATGAACTTTCTTGAGAAATTCGTTGAAAAATTCTCATTTGATATGTGTAAGAGTTTGGGGGTGAAAATATTGCAAAATAGTGGTTTAGTGTGTTACCACATTATAGTTTTTTGTGTTGTTATTTCTAATCAAGTTTTGAAGATATTTGTGACTTTGTTAGGAGCAATCACTGTAGGAATTTGATTGCTTTGTATCCATGGAAATGCCCAATATTATTTGTAACAATATTTGGTTCCCTAGTTTTACTGGTTTCAGTAGTTCATTGCTTCTTGGGACTATTCTGCCAATCCTCTCCCAATCAATTGGATACTCTACAAGAGCGAACCTACAAGTCAGATTCAATTTGGACAAGTAGTTCCCCACCAACTCTTTGGGGGCACTAACTTACCAAGGCACACCATAGAGGGCCCACAAAGGGAGGTGGTTTACCCAATGCAGTTTTATTTCTATGGGGATTGATATTGTGGGGGTATTTGTTCTGTGACCAATGGAGCATTTCATTGATGGTATCAGGAAATTCACTTCATAGAATGAATTATCCATTTTGATACATTCAGACCTGTTGAAAATTTTTTGAAACATAATCATGCTTCCAAGTATGACAGACCTTAGATTAGTATATCAAATGAGGTTTCTGTTCGCATGCTTGTTGTGCACAAGGGCTCATTTTTAATAAAGTGTAGGTAGCAGTAGCTGCAAGAATGACTACAATGGTCAAGGCATATGCAGTAGAGAGATCAGGCAGTGCGGGTGTTTTCATGGATATGCTGGTGAGTAGTTTTCACATAATCACATTTCTTCTTTCTTAGAAATTGAAATGGTGAATCCTATTTCATCTATGTCAGTTTGACACGTACTTCAGTTTAAGAACCAACATCGTTCCCTATAAATTTTGAAGTCCCTCAATTTAATTGAGTTGTTTAATGACTTTGTTGTCTTAGAACTCGTTGTTCACCGATCAAAATAAAGTACCAATATGATACTCTGATCTTATTTTTTGTTGGCCATGTAGCCTAACTGCTTTTTCTTAAATAGGAGAAGGGTGCTCTGAAGCTCTCCAGTTGGAGTGCAACTATCTTTTATCTTAAATGGAATAAATGGGACATGGGTTGATTCAATGTGTCCTACTTATTGTGACAAAATGAAAGCAACATATTTTTGTGGGCAGGGAACAAAATATCCAAATCGTCCAATGGTTCTCTCAAGTGGCTCCAAAACATTGTAAGCCTATTGTCTCGTTAATATTTAACCATTTTCCATAGGTTTTTATGATTTTGTTGATGTTCTGCTACCAAAAATCAAATTCTTCAGTTACATTCATTTGAATCAGCTCACTCTTTTAATTCAGTGCTTACAAAAAGATTGATTGGAATAAGTTTAATGAGGATGTTTTCTCACCGCCAACAGTAGCAAACCTAGCTAGTGTAATGTAAACTCGAATGAAGAATAATATTGGACGTTTCAAATTTCAAGAAAAAATAATTGTCATGGGAGATAATCATAGGAAGCATTTTTAGTATACAAGCTCTTGCATTTGAATTACAAGAATACGATTGAAGGACTTGGGAGGTTATGATGTATGAAGAAATACTATCGATGCAAACCTGAAGGTTGAACCCAACGAGAAGATGGTCCAGGCTGAAAACAAAATCTACAAGTGTCCATAGTTCGATTGTCATACCTCAACTAAGCAGGCCAAGGGGATCGGGCTATGATAGCTTGGTACCTCTTATGCATCCTTGGCCCAGGTGATAGCTAGCCTCTATGACATTCCAAAGGATAGGCCCTTGCAGTAGTAATCATCTTTTGCTCCACCTTCTGCTCTGTCTTCTGCTATCCAACAAAATTAGTTAGACCAAAATACAAAATACTAAGTGGATCCTTATAAATATCATAGACTAACTAATCCAAAAACTATATAAAAAAAAGGGTTAAAGCACTCGTGTATCTCTTTCTTCTTCTTCCCAACTTTAGACTATTTTTTAGAAAGTTCTCATTCTATTGGAGGGCTAGAACACTAATTTGAGCACTTGAGTATTCTTCTCTAGTTATATGGGCAGTTTTTTTATTTTTGTTCAAGTTCAAATTGGTTGGAGAGGAGCAGAAGTGTTATAATATTATGTGTGATGAATTAGTTCCACATCGGATATTAGATAGATAGAGTCCAATATATATAGTGAAAAAGGTCTATATCCAAAGAGGTTAAGCTTTTGAGATAATTTGGTGTCTGACCCACTATATTGATCCAATTTGACACTCTTTCGACTCCCCCAACAAGTGGTATCAGAGCTTCAAGTTCGAAACTGTGTAAACTCTTAAGACCGAAATTACCATGATAATATAATTGAATAAGTTGCATGTTAGTCTCTCTTAAAAAAATCAAAAATTCAGACAAAAATCTATTATTTTGAATCACACAGTGAAACTGGTCTAGTAAAAAGAGTTTTTGATTAAGAGTGTTAAAATTGATGTGGTCAAATCACACCTGAATGAGGAGATTGTTATAATGTCAGGTGTGATGAATTAGTCCCACATTGGATATTGGATAAATAGAGTCTAATATATATAGTGAAAAAGGTCCATATCTATCCGGCCCACTATATCAATCCGATTCAACACTCTTTTGACTCCTCCAATACAGAAGAACCCTACTTCTCAACTAAAACTGGACAAATGCAATACTTTGAATTCTAAAAATAATAGGTCCCACTTTTTTTTGAAGGTAGCACAGCGTCGCTATGCCATAATATATTCATTAGTTTCTTCTAGAAAAATAACAAAATAGAAATAGAGTCTAAGTTTGCAAATATTCAGAAGCTTTAGCAACTATTCATATATTGGAACTTAATTTTATTTGAGGCACAAAGAAACATCTGTTTGTCGAAGACGAAGATTGAGCCATTGAATTCTTAACGCTTGAAGAGGAGGTATTCTCCACTATCATATAGGTAAATTCCTCTTCCCCTTTGATCGGTCATCCTCGATCTAAATCACCTATAAGCATAAGGGTGTTGGAGCTGCCTTTGGTAACCCCACAGATGATTAAGTTAGTGCCTAAATCAAATTTTGTAGGAGACTTTGACTGTCAAATCAAATTTTATCAACGGCTTTGATTGCTAAATCATTCTTCGCTGAAGACTTTGGCTAAATCAATCTTCGTCAAAAACTTTGGCTTCCGAATTAAACTTTGTCAATAGTTTTGGCCTATAAATTGGATTTGATTGGAGGCTTTGATTGCCAAATTGGACTTCGCCTAGGGTTTTAGCCACCAAATCAACGCTCGTTGAATTCTTGGTTGTCATTGAGACGTGTCATATTTTTACTTTTCATTATTGACACTAATCAAATTCTTAGTTCTCGTCACGGATATTATTAGATTTTTAGTTTTCATCGTTGATACTCACTGAATTATTAGTTCTCAATATTGACATGTATTAAATTCTTTATTCCCATCATCAACACTCCTCAAATTTTTGGTTCTCGTCATTGATATTTGTCAAAATTTTTTTTATCATCGACTGAATTCTAAAAACTTCTTTGGTTTCAGAGGCCTCTTCAAGTTATGGATCACATTTATCCATCATCTACAATTGTTCATTATGACAATTAGAGTGCAATTTAAATTGCTCACAATAATATCTTTAATAAGTGCATTAAATATATTGAAAATAATTGGAATTCTGTACATCAATATATTTTGGAGTACTATTCATTTTTTTTTTCCGCATTTACGTATCAAATTATTGATAATTTAACTAAAGTGCATCTACCACGGCAATTTTGAGATCTAATTTTTCAACTCAAATTATCTGCTTTAGGACATGATTTTGAGATATTAGAATAAAATCTTATTATTATATTTAGATGGCATGATTAAATTCATTATTTTTCATATCACACATTATATAATATAATTTTATTTATTTGGTTATATGTTTAATTTTGTAATATTCAACTCTATAAATTATAAATTTTGGATAACTAATATAATATTATTTTCCCACCATCAATTTCAACGCTGTGAAATATATTTTTATGCATTTGTGAGTAAAAAAACAAAATTAATCTAAAAAATCGCCTTTTAATGATTTTCAACAGCAAAAACAAAGTTCTCAGTTCAAATTCTGGCATGAACTCTCATGCGTACCGATTCCACCGCAGAATCAAATTTCCTTATTTTTTTTGTTCTTCTTTCTTGTTCTCATCAACGTGAGAATGCTTGCTTTTTCTGAATTATTCAACCAATTTCGTCGGCCGTGCCAAGAGTTTTGCCAGTTCGAGGCACGGCATGCACAGACCCAGAACGATCATTTCATTTTCCAGCATTTACAGTTGGAATCATTGACTTCAGCGGCTAATTCTGTCCGTTGCTCTTCTGGAAATCCACAATTTGTTGAAATGCTTACATCTTTCTCTCTAAATTTGTTGAAAATTTGTGCCTGGTGGGGTCTATGTGTAAAGCTTTCAAATTTTCATCTGTTTTAGGTCGTATTCTGTTCTTTTGCATTCGGATACAATTGGATCATACAAAAGGCGATCTTTTGTCTCAAAATGCAAGTAAAAAGCTCTCATTTTGGAAGAGGTATTGTGTGTGGGAATTCTGTTATGCTTTTTCATTGTTTTGAAGTGGGGATTCTTTTTCTTTTCTATGAAATTGTTCCAACAGTTTCAATTTTGGGTGCTAATTAGTATTTATTCTAATTGTTTTCCGATCAGGTTTTCTGCTCTTTGTGGATTTAGTGGAGTAGTGGTTTCCAGGAGAATGGTCTCCTATCAGTCATGGAAATGTTCATGGCCTTTGATAACAACAATCGGTTCTCTGGTAGTACTGGAATCAGTGGTGCACATGTTCATGGGGCCATTGATTCCCTCTTCACATGATTACTCTGGTGCTCGTCCAGCACCGATATCCTGTTCCCCAGTCAACGCAACCGTTGAAAAGAGCAGCGATCATTTGAATGAAAGCTCACCGCCTGATATTGACTTCCACGTACGTTATCCCACTGACTCTCATGGGGCAGTGATTTACCGTGGTGCTCCATGGAAGGCAGAGATTGGGAGGTGGTTTCTTGGTTGTGATTCGGTCTCGGAAGCAATTGATGTTGTAGAGGTATAAAAATTATGATAAAAGGACCTTTATGCAAAGTTGGTGTTTGAAAATTTTCTTCTTAGAAATTTTTTCAGCAACAGTGCTTGTATATTTATGATGTTTGGCACTTCCTGTGAGATTTGATCCCAAAATATGTCAGTACTGAGATTAGCTTTGAAAGTGGAGTCTTTATTTGTTTGTGTTCTTAAAAAGTTGTTTGCTTTAACAGACACTAGGTGGAAAAAGTTGCGAGGATGACTGCAATGGTCGTGGTGTGTGTAATTTGGAATCTGGAAAATGCAGGTGTTTTCATGGATTTACCGGTCAGTAATTTTTTGTCATTCTTAGTCATCCATATTAGGTAGAGATCTGAGCAAAATTCTTATATGAGGTGCTGACAATTCATAGACATGTTAGGAAGTAGGAACTATGAATAAAAGAAGCAACATAGGAGAGAGTGATATGATGCTTCCCAACCAATACAAGCTGCTGTTCTCCAAGTTTATCATTGACTTTGTTAACAAGATGGTGTATAGAAATGAAATAGAAAACATAGAAACCCTATGTTCGTTCTCAGAATTACAACGCAATGTGTTGTTTATAGAAATCATGCTCCATTTTATACTTTGAAGAATAATATATTTTTGTTGGTCTTTCAGATTGATAGGATGTGTATCTACAATTTTTCTCGAATATTTCTCTTTTATTACCAGAAGGCTTGGTTCGGATTTTGACTGTGAAAGGAGAGGTGATACCACTCACTATCTTCTTTTCATTTAGTGGTAAAAAAACCTATTAACCTACTTTCGCCTTTTTCCTGAAATAGGCGAAGAATGCTCTGAGGCGCTGCAGCTAGAATGTAATTATCCAGCTACCCCAGAGCTACCATATGGGCCAGGGGTTCGTTCAATTTGTCCAGGTTATTGTGATAAAACAAGGGCAATGTGTTTTTGTGGGGAAGGAACTAAATATCCTGATCGTCCCCTGACTGATCCATGTGGGTTTAAGATGACGTAAGGAGCCTCTCTTCACCTCATTTTGACCATTTTTCTTGTAAATCATTAATCTCCTAGGAAGAAAATTGACTTCTTCAAAAGCATTCTTTGGTTTCAGCTTACCTTCTAAAGCTGGTGGTCCAAAAGTTACTGACTGGACAAAAGTTGATGAGGATGTTTTCACAACAAATAATAGCAAAGCTGGATGGTGTAATGTAGACCCAGATGAAGCATATGCTTCCAAGGTTAAATTTAAAGAGGAATGTGATTGTAAATATGACTGTCTCTGGGGACGGTTTTGCGAGATACCAACACTATGCACTTGCATCAACCAGTGCTGGGGGAATGGACGATGCCGTGGTGGTTCTTGTGAGGTATTCAACTAATGTCTTAATTTGGTTCTTTATGGGATTGGTATTTCTCACAAACATATATTTCACTGGCTCACCTCTATCTCTCTAGGTTGGCCAGCATTACCTAATAAGTTCTGCAGTGCATAGATGACAAGAATTTTTGTTCATTCTTTTTCTATATGTTGCTAATTTGAAACTGTCTGATTTCCACCATTCTATGTTTGGGTCCTGTGAATTTGTTGGTCATATGTGTATCTACATGTGGACTGACACGATGATATTTTCAGTGTGACAGTGGTTGGCATGGAATAGATTGCAGTATCCCATCTGCCTTATCACCCATGCAAGAATGGCCTGCATGGCTTCGACCTTCAATGGTTGAGCTACCTGATAAGGCAGGTCCAAATAGTGCTGTTAAAGTAGTTGTGAAAAAGAAGAGGCCCCTTATTTATGTTTATGATTTGCCACCAGAATTTGATAGTCACCTTCTTGAGGTCAGATTCATGAGTTTTACTCATTTCATTTTAGTGGCATATTTAGTCCTGAACTTATATCTATATATTACTTAATGCTTGGCAGGGTCGGCATTTCAAGTATGAATGTGTAAATAGAATCTATACTGATCTGAACAGAACATTGTGGACTGAACAATTGTATGGAGCACAGGTTTTATTGAACCAATAACTCATATGAATTTACTTGCAAAACAAACAAAATGTAATGCTTTCTGCCTTGTTGATTGTTGTTGTTCATAGATAGCATTGTATGAGAGCCTCCTTGCAAGTCCTCACCGTACACTGAATGGGGAAGAAGCAGATTTTTTCTATGTTCCAGTGTTCGAGTCATGTTTGATAACTCGAGCGGATGATGCGCCCCATTTAAGCATGAGGGTATGATTGCTTTAGTTCTTATGCTACATGTCTCAGTGGTTGGTCTCTTTGATAATCTTCTAAGGATTCTGTAAATTTGTGACGTGCTTCTATTTTTAGGAAGTCATGGGTTTAAGGAGCTACCTGACGCTTGAATTCTCCAAGAATGCTTATGAGCACATAAAGGATCAGTATCCATACTGGAATCGATCCTCTGGAAGGGATCATATCTGGGTAATGCTATGGACAATCCTATATTATAGCCTTTGTCCCATTTTTGGTTGCTCATTTTCTTTATGATTTTAATGTTTCTGTTTCTATCTCAAGGCAGTTTTTTTCATGGGATGAAGGTGCCTGCTATGCTTCAAAAGAAATATGGGATAGCATGATGCTGGTTCACTGGGGGAACACGAATTCAAAACATAATCACTCAACAACAGCTTATTGGGCTGATAACTGGGACAAACTTCCTTCTCAAAAAAGAGGCAATCACCCATGCTTTGACCCGGAGAAGGATCTCGTACTTCCTGCATGGAAAAGGCCTGACCCAGGTGCTGTGTGGTCAAAATTGTGGGCCAGGTACTTATCTATATTATGGCTTCTATATTCCTCTCAATTTCACTTCATGTCGAGAGCTAAAATAGACCAAAATGCACTTGCAGGCCACTTAAGGAGCGCACTACGCTTTTCTATTTCAATGGAAATTTAGGAACTGCCTATTCTTATGGGCGAGTTCAAGACACGTATGCATCCGTCAATATTAAGCATGAAACCAGGACCTGTGGATCTTATTTCATTACTTAATGCTGTTTCTTTTTCTCTGTTAAAAAAACAAATTTCAGGTACAGCATGGGTATTAGACAGAAACTAGCAGAAGAATTCGGTTCTACTCCCAATAAGGCAGGGAAGCTTGGGAGACAGCATATGGACAATGTAACTGTGACTCCATTGCGATCGTCTAAGTACTATGATGAATTGGCAAGCTCTATTTTCTGTGGTGTATTGCCTGGGGATGGCTGGAGTGGACGCATGGAAGACAGCATTCTTCAGGGCTGCATTCCTGTGATAATTCAGGTAGTTAATTTATTTCATCGCGACGTTGTTCTGTAGGGTTCACTTAGGGACATGTGTCTTATTTTAGTATGATATTTAATGAAAAATTCCACCAAGAAGTATCATGTGCTCCTTAGTCGGTGCTAATTATGTTGTGCTTTAAAACCGTTGTTCTCATGTTTGTTTGTTTCTATGTCCAGTGCCTCAGGCCCTTTTTGCACACTTGTCAGCGTCATAGCTGGGCCATGGTCCAATTCGCTTCTATATTGTTTAAAATTTTTTGTTGCAGGATGGGATTTTCCTTCCATATGAGAATGTGCTAAACTACAGAAACTTTGCAGTCCGAGTTCGTGAAGATGAGATCCCCAACTTGATTCAAATTCTGCAGGTAATGATTTGGTGTAGTTCATGCTGTGGGACGATAGCTTGCTATTGTGAATTCCATATTATTGTTGCTTTTATTGTTTCTTCCAGAAATTCAATGAGACAGAAACAGAGTTCATGTGGGGAAATGTGCAAAAAATTTGGCAAAGATTTTTATACCGCGACTCCATTTTGCTGGAGGCTGTGAGACAGAAGAGTTTGTTTGACAAAGAGGAAGATTGGGCTGTTGAGCTTTCAAAACTCAAAGATGATGATGTGTTCTCAACCTTCATACAGGTAAAGCCTATTAATTTCTGACTGAAACTGGTTTGGTGATCAAATATACAGGACAAGTGATGCAAAAAGGATCCTATTCTGTGACTGATGTTTTCTATATGGAGTAGTTTTTCATTTATTCTTCAATCCAAATTAGTAAAAACATGCACTTGGTTAGGAAATTTTCAAAAGAATCACCCCAAAAAAATACTTGAGAAATTTGGAATCAGCTGAAAGAACTGGCTTCTGGGTTGTCTGTTTTTGCAGGTATTGAGTTATAAATTGCATAACGACCCATGGCGGCGGCATCTTCCTCAAAAGAACTTTGGGTTGCCAAAGGCTTGTATAAGAACAAATCACTGAAAAGTGATACTGCCTTTGCCTTTGATTTTAAGCTGAGGCATTTGCTTTAGGCACACTGATAAGAGGGTTTCTACAAGCCAATTCTTTCAGGAATGGGGAGAGTTTCAATGATAGAACTAAATTTACATTGAAGATTCATACAGATATAGAAATACCCCATTGCCTTTTATCCTAAATTATTTTGGAGACACTCTCACATATTTCTTTATTTTCTATCGTTTTTGCTATTACTAATAAAGACAGCTCCTCTGTCTTTATAATTTTCTCTTTCTCGTCTTTCTTTACCACAAGGTTGTGACTTTTTTGCCCTGTTCAAGGAATTTATTTTCCTATAGAAGCGGAGCTTTGGAAAAACCACCTGTTTATCTGGGAGGCATGGTTAATTTTCCCGAAGTCAAAAGAAAACGTAAAGGTAGTAGTGTGATTATAAGAAAACATATAGCTAGTGGTGTGTTTATTTGGAACCGGCAAAAAAAAATATCCTGAACCCCCAACCCTAAGTGAGGCCAAGGAAAAGGAAAAAGAAGATGAAGGAATGAACAACAAAAGACAACACAATGCATGATATATTAGACTGCTTTATTTCCTTGGGAAACTTGTGACATAATGACCAAAGGCTTGCCGGAGAGAAGGAGAAATTCATTTTTTGATGGTGAGAGTGTTTCTACAACAGATAATTCCAGTAATTTGTCTTCCAAGGCCTCTGCTTTTCTGAATTCAATGGAATACGACCATAAAAAGAAGAAAATTTTGTTAGAGGATAACAATACAACAGATCTCGTAAGTGATAGATATAAAAACTATGTTGAGGATGTCATAGAATCCATCATTGCCGTTGGAAGTTTGTTAGCATACGAAGCTCCAATACTGCCCCCTCAAAGCAAAAGCAACAAACAGCTGGCAGATAACAAAGAGAATGGTAGTATCAGAACAAAAGAATATGCCGAGATTCCCCATAAAAATCTGAAGTAAAAATAATGACCAGAACCACCATGAAAACCTGGCATTGGGAGTAGAGTTAAGACAACAGTTCTGCAATTTCTGAATGTAACAATAATTGTCGAATGATACTGATGGTTATAGATACTTTGACAGCCAGGGAAGCTCCGGACAATCCTTCAGTGCAAAAGCAACATCGTCGCTGCCATAGAACCACAAGAACGAATTTAAACAATAAAATGTGCATCAAAAGAACATCTCGATATCAATTCATGTGAATGCAAATTACGAGAAAGTTTACAGATTCAATAGCTCTGGTTTAAGACATTCAAAGATCCCCAGCAGTGAACAAATTGAGGAAAATTGTGAATAAAATCTATATAGTCAGCATCATTGACCAAGTCATTGGATGTCCAACCATCTTAGCATGTTTAGTCAATATAAAAGGTTATTGGTGGAGAACAAGAAAAAATTAACTAGAAAGTGAAGGCTAGTGCAAAAGTTAAAAAGTTTAAAACATTACAATATCTTAAACTAACCTTGGGAAATTCAGTTGTAGCTTCTGTACCCTATGTTTTGCACCTTCCTCGCAAAGAATTATCTTACACTCCCCAAGCTTACAACTGAAAAGAGAATCCAACAGAACTTCATGGTTATAAACAAAAGAAACACGCAGGGCAACCAAGATAAGAGACTAGTCATTCATGTTATCACCAAGAGGTAAGATGCTAACAACCAAAAAAAGTGGTAAATTGCTAAGAAAATAAAAAGCAACTGCATTAACCATTTTATACCTGCTGAAGAACATTTTATAGTTGAAACATTCTAAGAAAACTATCTTCACATTTTATTGCTATGGAAGACAGACTTAAAAAAGCTAAATATTGGAGTTCTTTACATGATTCTCAACTCATTGTCCTGGGTCAATACCCTATAGAGATCATCCTATTGAAGAGAAAATAGGGATTGGTGGTTAAATGGACTAGTAAAATGGCTTTCTAAGCAAGTTGAGTGCCTCGCCAACATCATTTCGCTGAACAACAACCTAATTACAAGTTAAAACTCAGTCCCTGTATCCATGAAAAGTAGACTACTGCAAAGGGGATGCTTGAGAGGGTGGCAGGTCTTTAGTGTGTAACCATGCATCCTACAGAATATATGTTGGCA
>RXID01016277.1:0-47335 GCA_005019695.1 Trichopus zeylanicus subsp. travancoricus | reverse complement strand
TGGTCCGTCTGTAAAAATTTAAAATTTCCCTTCATTTCTTCTTTTCTCCCAACTGAGGCTTCAGTGCGTTTAAGTCCTTTAACCTTCCTCAATTATAACGAAGTCCCTGAATTGTTGATAATGGAATAAGAGTCCTTGAACTCATCAAATCTTTTTAGAATTTTTGCTTGTATATCCCTAAAAACATATGAAATTGCATGTTGCTTTTATAAAATTGAAATTGCATTTATATCCCTCAAAACATATGTAATGGAAGTTTATCACTGGAGTATTTGTTCAATTTTTTAAAAATTTTAAAAAATATAATGGCAATTACCATTTTTATAGAAATATATGTGTAATTTCAAGGTTTTTTTTTTTTTTTTTTTAAGTTTTAAGACAATCGTGATAGACGTGATGCTTATAAATTATATAGGTTGTGTGTCGTGTATGACATTCTTAAAAGTTTGCCGACTGTGCATAATAGAATCTAGGGGTGTGCACTATTCGGTTTTAACCGAACCGAACCGACCGACCGAAACCGAATAACCCATTCGGTTCGGTTTATTCGGTTCTCGGTTCGGTTTCGGTTTTGTAAAAAAAAAAATTTAAAATTTCGGTTCGGTTTCGGTTTCTGATTTTCGAAAACCATAAAAACCGAACCGAACCGAATTATATATATATATCTATATACTGCGGTTTTGGTTTTGGTTTTGGTCTAATCGGCTCGAACAGACCGGACCGCCGACCGTCTATATAATCTCTGTTTTCAGCAGAGCGGTTCGGACTTCGGACGCCTGCTGTTCTGCTAACCCTAACCCTAACCCTCTTGGCGCTCTCGCTCTTGCTCTCGCCGGCGTCGCCGCTCTCGCCGCTCTGGCTCTCGCCGCTCTCGCTCTGGCTCTCGCCGCTCTGGCTCTGGCTCTCGCCGCTCTCGCTTTCGCCTCTCTCGCTCTCGCTGCTGCGGACCTGCGGTGTTGCGCCTTCATCCCTCCAGCTTTCGTCCACCCCCGGACGCCCCTGGCCCTCCTCCTCTGAGGACTGAGGCTCTGAGTCCGGACGCGGCGACGCCTCTCTCTCTGGTCGACGCTCTGAGTTTCAATCTCTCATTTTTCTACGCGTCTACGACGGATTAAGCTGCAAGGTGAGGGTATTTAGGGTTGATTTTTTGTGAAATTAAATTAGGGTTTTTTGATTTCATACGATTTTATTGTTAATCCTTTCGTCCACGGTCCACCCCCGGACCACCCCCCTCCTCCTCTCTTCTGAGGCTCTGACTCTCAGTCCCAACCCCTCAATATCTCTCTGGTCGCGCTCTGAGCTTCAATCTCTCATTTTTCTATAACGGATTAAGCTGCAAGTTGAGAGTATTTCGGAAATTATGAAATTTAGGGTTGAGTTTTTGTGAAATTAAATTAGGGTTTTGTGAAATTAGGATTCTACAACGGCATCATCGGGATCAAATTGCAAGGTTAGGGTTGAATTTTGTGAAATTAAATTAGGGTTTTTTGATTTCATACAATCCTTAGTTCCTTACCCAGATACCTACTCACGTGATATTTTCTTAATTGCTTTTACTGTGATGATATTTTACTATGTTTTTTAGGTTCAACAGTATGATCCAACTATCGAGGGACAGGTATGTATCCAACTATTATTTTGCAAGAGCAGCCAAGCAGGTTGATGCCTGAGGAGAGACATCTTCGTTTTTGATGATGCATTAAAGCCATCTGAGCCTCTTGAATTTTTGCTTTTATTTGAGGTTTTTTTTGTCTTTGGTGTTTTGATGCGGAGGTGTTCCAATGGTCCCCTACTCTGGTTTGGTTCGGTTCGGTTCGGTTTTAACGGAATGCACACCCCTACTTGTAGCAATGGCATGGTTGTTTGGATGGCCTGTGAAGGCAACCACTACCTACCATTCACTCACGGGGACAGCCAGAGAGGGAATTTGACAGTATGACCCTCTTGGAATTGTTTTATGGTTTTTTTAATAATATTTGTTGAATTTTTCATAAGCTGTTTGAGGCGATGAAGATGTTGAATTATTGGCTCATTGTCATATGCTATGCTCGCATATGGGCAAGTGAATGATTGGACGATTGTCTCATTCTTTGGCTTCACCCTAGTAATGTTATGCTGCTTGGAAGTTGGAACTTCTGGTTCTGGGCCTTCTGAGTTCTGGCTTCTGTTTTGTTACTTCTGTACACAGGACTACAGGAGATTTCTCAAGCTTTTTTCTTAATGGATCATTTGACATGATATAATCCTTCAAAGTTAAAATGCTAACTGATTACTGAATTGATCATATTTATTTTGAACAACATAATTACTGTTATTTATTCTGAACCACATAATTACAGTTGATCATATTTATTCTAAACCACATAACTGTTGAAGTGTTCTGCAGTAGTGCAGCTTGCCAGCTTCTGATACTATCCAATATACATGCTCCTGCTGCTGTGCTGCTCCTGCTGCTCTGCTGACTGCTGCTCCTGCGACTTGAAGTCTTGAACTGTCTTGTTACATGAATTTGAGCTATTGAAGTGTTTTGCAGCTTGCCCGCTTTTGCTAGACTGCTAGTCTGCAACTATACATTGTCCTGCTGTTACTGCTCAGCCTTCTCCTAGCCTCCTGCTGTGCTGCTCCTGGCTCTTGCTGTGTTGCTCCTGCTGTGTTGCTCCTGCTGTTGCTGTGTTGCTCCTATTGTGTTGCTCCTGCTGTGTTGTTGTTGTTGTTGCTGCTCCTAGCCTCCTGCTTCTCCTACTGTGTTGCTCACTTGCTCCTGCTGTGTTGCTCCTAGGGGTGCTGCTCCTAGCCTCCTGTTGCTCCTGCTATGTTGCTCCTGCTCCTGCTCCTGCTGCTGCTGCTCCTGCTGCTCCTGCTGCTCCTGCTCCTAGCCTCATGCTGTGTTGCTCCTGCTGTGTTGCTCCTGTTGCTGCTGCTCCTGCTGTGTTGCTCACTTGCTCCTGCTGTGTTGCTCTTGCTGCTGCTGCTCCTAACCTCCTGCTGTGTTGCTCCTGCTCCTACTGCTCCTGCTGCTCTTAGCCTCCTGCTGTGTTGCTCCTGCTGTGTTGTTGTTGTTGCTGCTGCTCCTAACCTCCTGCTGCTCCTGCTGTGTTGCTCCTAGGGGTGCTGCTCCTAGCCTCCTGCTGCTCCTGCTGCTGATGCTCCTCCTGCTGCTGCTCCTAGCCTCCTGCTGTGTTGTTGTTGTTGTTGCTGCTCCTGCTGTGTTGCTCACTTGCTCCTGCTGTATTGCTCCTGCTGGCTGCAACTGCTCCTGCTGCTCCTAACCTCCTGTTGTGTTGCTCCTGCTATGTTGTTGTTGCTGCTGCTACTCCTGCTGTATTGCTCACTTGCTCCTGCTGGCTGCGGCTGCTGCTGCTGCTCCTAACCTCCTATTGTGTTGCTCCTGCTGTGTTGTTGTTGCTGCTGCTACTCCTGCTGTGTTGTTGTTGTTGCTGCTGCTCCTGCTGTGTTGCTCCTAGGGGTGCTGCTCCTAGCCTCCTGCTGCTCCTGCTGCTGATGCTCCTCCTGCTGCTGCTCCTAGCCTCCTGCTGTGTTGTTGTTGTTGCTGCTGCTCCTGCTGTGTTGCTCACTTGCTCCTGCTGTATTGCTCCTGCTGGCTGCGGCTGCTGCTGCTGCTCCTAACCTCCTGTTGTGTTGCTCCTGCTGTGTTGTTGTTGCTGCTGCTACTCCTGCTGTGTTGCTCACTTGCTCCTGCTGTATTGCTCATGCTGGCTGCTGCTGCTGCTCCTAGCCTCCTGCTGTGTTGCTCCTGCTGTGTTGTTGTTATTGCTGCTGCTCCTGCTGTGTTGCTCACTTGCTCCTGCTGTATTGCTCCTGCTGGCTGCTGCTGCTGCTCCTAGCCTCCTGCTGCTCCTGCTGTGTTGCTCACTTGCTCCTGCTCCTGCTGTGTTGCTCCTGCTGCTGCTGCTCCGAGCCTCCTGCTGTGTGCCTGTGTTGCTCCTGCTGCTGCCTGCTCTTGCAAATATGACAATTATGTACATTATACTTCAAGTGCTGCTGCTGCTGCTGCTGCTCCTAGCCTGCTGCTGTGTTGCTCCTGCTGTGTTGTTGTTGTATATCTTGTACTAAATTTTTTTTTCCCCCTTACTCCCTTATGCAAATGACCAGATTCAAACCCTGTCAATTTCGGTTTTGCAATTCGGTTATAACCGAACCGAACCGAAATATTTCGGTTCGGTTCGGTTCGGTTCTATTACTGTTCGGTTCGGTTCGGTTTTGGTTTTCAAAAATTTCGGAAAATTCGGTTCGGCCGATTCGGTTCGGTTCGGTTCGGTTTTAACCGAATGCACACCCCTAATAGAATCCATAAAAATAACGGCGGGGCTGATAAACGGAGTGTGTCGATGCGACATGTTTTACACCTCTGAAGGTCATCATATTTTCATGGTTTTTGGAGTATTGTAAGACGAAAGCTCACAGCAGAAGAGTTTCTTTCCCAAGTTTTGACGGCATCACATGCAGTTTCTGTTAACGTGATATAATTAAGTTTGTCATCCTCATTGATTGAGCTGACTTTACATTAGCAATGGTGCATTATACGTACTTAATATCTCGAGTTGCACAACCTAATATTAAAAATAGGCTTCGCGAATTTGAACGAGAAAATAGTAGATTATGTGGTACAAAATATTTTTTCTATATATTATGTGGTTTCATGCATTCAGAAATAAAACTTGTGCTCCATCTTCGCCCGTCAATATAGGTTATTAATTAATTCTAATTATGTAAATTCTTGTGTATTTCTTCTATTTTTCTCTATTATTTTATGTGTATTTGTGATCCTCCTCGCAATCCAGTTTTGAGTTTACTTTTCTCTCCTCGTCCGTCACCTTCTTCCAGCTTTTCTTTTTCCATTTCTGCACTGTCATCGTCCATTTGCATCATCTCAAAGCATGAAGAACTTTTTGACAGATGCTTATATGACCGGAATGCTTCTACTTTTAGCATCTTAATCTCTCCGCCACATATATTCCACAAACATCTAAACGCGGACAACAATGAAAAGAAGCCTCCATATCGGTTCATTAGAAAAGCAACAACGTCGTGTGCGACTCTTCAGCTATAAAAGAACAGCTTTCCATGAGATTTTGATGCAAATTAAATCGATAATACGAATGGTAGATTCCCGTCTTTTTCGGATTTGAAAATTCAACGTATGACTCCGAATCAATCCAATTGACCTTCCTTCGTAATATAAATTTTTACGCAGTTTCGTAATTTTTAAGAGTTTATTTGTACGATATAATTGACAATTTTGAATTTTAATTGTCTTTAATTTTTGTTCATGAAAAAAAAAATGATATTTTAATTTTTTTCAAACCGGATTTCATCGTGATTTTATGATTTTTTTAATATTCTATTCATAAAATTACAGGAACAAGATGATTAGGGAGATGATGGATGAGCTTTCATCGATGCTCAGTGACTTCCATATAAAAGATTACTTTCCTTTTTTCGGATGGCTGAATTCTTTATCGAGCAGGCATGCAAAAAATGGAATGATATGCTGGATAAGATGATCGACAACCATGTAAATAGAACGGAGGAGAAACATGAGGATTATGATTTTGCGGATGTCTTGCTTGCACTGCAATAGTATGAAAACTTGGGCTCGTCCCTTACCAAAGAAACGCATAAGAGCTCTTTCATTGGCCAGTATTTTGGCGCCATGTTTCCAAAATTAGAAGGAAGAAATCTAGAGAATCTCTGTCTTATCCACGATTGAACTCAAAATCGATTTTTAATCATGCTTTTATTCCATGAGAGAAACATTTCTAGTTTAAAGTCAATAGCAAACCATGCCTTTGTTAGATTGCTAAAGGATATGCAGTAAGAATTTGTATGATACTTGCTAATTTTTCAGAAATAATTTGTACCAATATCTTTCTTATTTTGTACAATTTCGAGCAGGATATGTTTGGTTCAATCTCAAGTACACAATACATAGTCCTGGAATGGAGTATGGCAGAGCTCGTTAAGAATTCTCGAGCGATGAAGAAGCTTTAAGATCAAAAGCACACAAGAAATTGATGGTCGAAGAGAAGGACCTAAGCGCTATGAGCTAATTAAAATCTGTACTTTAAGAGGTCATGAGGCTTCACCTTCCAGTTCCACTCTTGCTTCCTTAAGAGCATTTTGAGAGCCGTGAAAGAGGAGGCTATGAAGTACCTAAGAAAACTAGAGTTAACATCAATTGTTAGGCAATCGCAAGGATCTGAGGGTGTTTGATTTGAAATAATTTAAGATAGTCCGATTAATAAGAAAAATAATTAAAATTTTTTTTTAGTATTTAATTGCTAATTAAATTAGTGAATATTTTAAAAATTTACTGGACCAATTTGCCCTCACATTTTTTTTTTCATGGAGAGACATTATTTTTGTAATAAATGATAAATTGAATAGCTAATTAAAATAATTACATTATAATTGAGGGATAACATGTAACTATATTATATAAATTAAAAAATACATTTTTATTGTGTGCGAGTTCGTGCATATGCAGTAGGGAATAAAAATAAATAAATAATTATTTATTTGGGTGCTAAATCATATTAAATAACTTATTATATAATACACACTTACATATATATATATAGTCATTTTAATTTGGTGCTAGAAAGCAACCAATGTTGGCATAGCCAATATCCACTATGCAGTATTTAACAAAAAAAATTTTTTGTCAGTGGTAATAATTTTCGAGCAAACCCAAATAAAAAAGTTAAACACAAGGTAAACCTTTCGAAATCGAGAAATTGCCATTTTTCAAATATTTTCTTAAGACTCATGTATCTGTCTTGGATCCCCCATCTACTGCAAATATACATGAATTCCAAATCAAAAGAAACAACCTCTATAATATTTTGACTAAATAAACCATGCCTATCCCAAAAAGAGAGTTGCATATCTCGGGACACAACTATTGGTATGTGTGTATCGTCAATTACTGTGAGAAATTTATATGTTTGTTTCATACCTTGAAGTAGGAAATATGTTCCTCTTCCATATTGAACCATAGGATAGACCGAAGAATCATCAGGGGGTAACTATATAAATTCATCTTTAACTGAGACGAGCTCATACAATATAGTATTAAAGCACATGCTAATTGTCTCTATGGAGTATTGGAAGAAAAGCTGCAAGTCTTTGTTAGATGCCCCATGTGCAACTGAAAAAGAGAAAATTTTAAATTATTCTTCAGTTGATTCATATCGTGTAGATATAATCACCCCCCTTTCAACCAACATTCTAGTGAAGTGTAAAAACACTTGTGGTACCACTCAAAATAACTAGAAACATCGCTCTTCATTTCAGTGAAGGGTGGACTATTCAAAGGGCGTCATGGTCTTCTCATATGGTGGGAGGGTTGTAGATACCTACCTTTTCAATTTTTTTTAACCCAAAGACATGTAGTCTCAAACTGATCCAATAAGTCAAACCTTATGGTTCAAATCTTTACGTATTGTCATAATTTTTGAAGACTTTATTTATAAAAGTACTATGCCCCAATCAACCTTCTTATATTTTCAAATATTTTAGATTTGTATTTTCGAGAAAAGTGGTGGTTTAATATTTAAAGTTAGGTTTAATTGTATTTTTTAAATTTTAGGGATTTATTTATAAAATTATATATTTCAAGAGTTTATCTGTAAAGTACAAATTTTTTGCTATAAAATATCTTGAATTCGATATTTTAAAGTCATCCACTATAAAATTGTGTTAAAACAAACTTTTGTGCGAAAATTTAGTTCTTAGGGATTTATTTATAAAATTATAGTGTCTTTAAAAATATGAACTTTTGTATAAAATATATACCAAGAAAGTGGACTATGAATCTATGAGAAAATAGTCTGAAAATGGCTAAAAATGAATTGAAAATGGATTGAAACTAGACTAAAATTTTGAAATTTGAAAATTCAAATTTCAAAATTCTGGATGTTAGAAGTTTGGCCCTAGAATTTAGGGAGCTAATCCACTCTTTTTTTTCTCTCCAATTCCAAAGAGAAGTAAGACGGGCGCGGGACGAGGTCGATATTGAGTTCTCCAAGAAAACGGTATGAGAAAGAAAGAAAGCTCTCTAGCAAGGTATGATAAAGCAGCGGTATCGATTCCGTCAACCGAGGAAGAAAAACCAACCAAACAAGACCGGAAAGAAGAGGTACTACGTTCTATTCTCAGTCGGCGAAGCCCCATAACCAGAACATGAGGTTCCAACATTGGATCCTTAATTGACCGCAGACTTGTTCCCGGGCATACTCCAAAAAAAGGTTATTATACACTTTGCCTTTTCTTACCTTTTCCGTATTTTCCTCTTTCTTCGTCCTCGACGTTACTGGGTTTGTCCTGGAGATCAATGCCTGAAGATCCAGCATATAACTCTGGCTGAAAGTCCTGGTCCTGCTTCTGCCTCTTGCATGCTTTTCCAACGCATCCGCGGATCTTCTCTTCTTCTCTGAACTCGGGATTAGTAAGTTAGGGCAGAGAGGGATGATATGGTGGGCTGACTACGGCCCACTACCCGGCGGGGTTATTGTGTCGACTTGAACTTGGAAGCGTAAATCCTACCTCTGCGCAAATCTGGTCCCTTGCGGCCTATCTTTTCTCAAGCTTGATTCGCAATTTTGCTAGCTAGGTGGCGCCCCTTTTTTGGTGGGGTGCCAACTACTTGACACTCAGATTTTCTCTCATATTTTTTTCATCTAGATTTTACTTAGTTTGTATTGATGATGTAATCCAATCTTTGTCGTCCAATTTCTGTGCCTATTACATACAGTTATTAACTAAATTAGCAGCTAAAATCTCTCCTAAATAACTCTTTTCTCAATCTATAAATATCACTAATTTTCACTAGTAAAAGGACTTAAAATCGATACTAAAAATTATTATTATTAACGAAAAAGGAGGAGTCCGTGGTGACCATGATACTCTGCTAAGATTCAAAGTTAAATTCCTCCTCGATGTCAAAGATTTGACCAAAGATTTGATCACCATCCTCGCTATATCTCTCCACTTTTTTTTTTTGTATCTTTCTCATTTCTTTTCATTCTCCATGATGCATTCTAAATTAAAATTTTTAGTTTCTTTTATTATATTAATTTAAATTTAATTTTTTAAAATAAAAAAGGGGTCGGGAGGGACCTTCGAGCCCTCCCCCATCGAGGCAATGGATAATTAATATAATATATATATTCTATATCTATATCTATATATATATATATCTATCATATATATATATATATTCCTATGATTTATCTATTTTCATCATGAATTGAATGCTACACTCACCGAACTCACAAATTTTTTTTGCTATTTCATTTGTAGGTAAATACAAGGGCGAGACCGCTAGGATGAGAGACTCCTATAATTTTCTCGAGAATTTTTCATGCTTTGTAGGTTAGGCATGCAAAGCATTGAGGCACGTACAAATATAAAAAAAAATGAGATAAACTAAGCTCAAAAATTGACTCGCTATAACTCAAAATTAAAATCAACGCGCAACTGACTAAGAAGACCTATATAACGGGAACTACAGTGCGATGTTCTAATGCTAGGGTTTTTTTTTTGCATTTACTTCATTTGAAAAAAAAACTTCAATTTTTAGTTTTGGGTGTTCATGAATTGCTTAGTAATTATTTACTTTTAAGTTCTTTGTCAAGTAAAATAAATCAATTGTTAGAAAAGTTTAGGATTCATGTAACCTCCCATTACTCCGTAACAACCCATTGCTTGGACCCACTACCCACGATCCAATAACTGCCTCTATTTATAAGCAGAAACCATCCACTAAAACTTCTCAAATCAAGAGCTTTTTTAGAAGTGAAAAGAGTCAGTTAATGATAGTCGCAAAGGCTTACAGAGTGACAAGAAGCTTCAGGACGATTATCATCGAGATTCGATGTAGGTTATATTTGTTTTCGTTTGTTCTCTCTTTGCCTCTATTCCTAAGACAATTTCATGTCGAATAATGTGTAAACCTAGTGACCCTCATGATGTTTAGGAGGATGATGATAATTTAGATTTAAGCAAAACTTGATAGAAACTAGATATGTTGAAATTTT
This sequence comes from Trichopus zeylanicus subsp. travancoricus, assembly GCA_005019695.1. Lineage (NCBI taxonomy): Eukaryota > Viridiplantae > Streptophyta > Magnoliopsida > Dioscoreales > Dioscoreaceae > Trichopus > Trichopus zeylanicus. Next base: position 37,274 of record RXID01016277.1, on the reverse strand, counting down.
GAAATATTATTTTGGGAATAGAAAAATTAGAGGGTTATGTCTTCGAAATCTTCATCCCTCTCCACAGAGCAGCGAGAGCTGCTCACTGACGATCGGCAGAGATTGGAGAGCGGGGCGGCCGGAGTGAGGCGGCTGACGCTGGCGATGTGTGGTGTGGCAACGTGCAGCGCCGTTGTGCACAAGCAACATGTGCAAGCAGCACGCGTGACTGCGCATGACGTGGCTGCACGCGACCCGACGACAGCGTGACTCCAGCACGAGACCCTGCGTCGGCACAAGTCCAGCGTGTGGCATGGTGGTGAAAGCGGCCAGTGGCGCGCGGAGCACCGCAGTGCGCAGGCAGCGGACACGACTGCACGGGCTAGAGTTCCGCCAACATGCGGTTGCGCGAGCCGCGCGGGCTGCGCTGTGCATCAATGTGTGGGGCCGCTCAGGCTGTGCAGGCTGCGGCGGCGCATGATCTAGTACAATGGCGCAGGTCTAACGATGACCGAGGGCAGCGATCTGGTGGTGGTGACCTAGCGGAGGCGATGGCCCAGTGGAGGTGGCGACATTGGTAATGGCAGCGGCAAATTAGGGTTAGGTTTTGATGGTGAATTGAGGAGGAAGAAGGAGATGGGTTTAGGTTTAATTTAGGATTAGTTTTAGTTTAGGTTCTAGTTTGGAGTTGGTTTGGGTTGAGCTTTGAGTTAATTGGATTAGTCATGATGTAAGTTGTTTAGATTAAATAAAGTGATCTGGATTTATAATTTGATGGGATTAGATTGAAAGTTTAACTAGTAGCCGATCGAACACCCAGAGAACTTATTGGTTCTAAATTGAGTTAATCAACTTAATTCACTAAATTTAATTTTGAATTTATAGAATTGATTAAAGACTTGAATTGAATATTGATTAGAAATTAAATAATATTTTATAATTGAGGGGCTAAATTGATAATATCTTCTTTATGATCTAGTTTGATTTGTGATCGAGTCAATTCCTTTCTATCGTTTGGTAATTTTGATTAGATATTTATTGTGGCTGAGTCTTTGGTATATTGGGGGACATATGCAACAGAACTTTATTTGGCTGGTACCAGTTGGCGATTCCCTACTTTGGTATGAGATTAGCAAGACTATCAGACTTGATAGTAGTCGATCTCCTAAATTGTAGGGGACGTGATCCGTTGTATGAATAGACAGGATCACCACTCCATCAGCAGTTGGGAGTACAACGTGGTATGACTTTGCTTGGTAGGGGGTCTAACCACACGCTTATATTATGGTTGGTCTCCTAAGTTCTAAGGAACGTAATCCGTTGTGTGATTAGACGAGATCACCATTCCATCAGCAGTTGGGAGTGTAGCGTGGTATGACTCTACCTGGTAAAGAGTCCAACCACATGCTTATATTATGACCAGTCTCCTAAGTTCTAGGGGACGTGATCCGTTATGTGACTAAACGAGATCACCACTCCATTAGCAGTTGAAAGTGCAGCGTAGTACGACTCTGCTTGGTAGGGGGTCTAACCACACTCACAGACTGATTTACGTGTAGATTGGTTTGATCCTGCTTAGTGGGGGGTGCAACCATCTCCGTAATATTAGTAGGAGAGTCCATAGTCATTGTCCCTAACCGTTGGCTATCGTGGATGTGATATCTTTGTTGATTCATTCTTTACTATGGATGTTGGTTTATCTAATCATCATTGTCGTTATATTATTATTGATATTACTATTGTTAATTTTATTGTTGCCTCCTATACATTGACCTCTCCTACTATTTGGAAGAGGTAACTCCCTATTGAGCATTCTTGGCTCACCCCTTAACTCTCCTCATTCATAGGAGAGTAGCTGATAGACACAAGTGACAATAGTAGCAGTGTACACACGCGAGATTACTCTTGGAGCTACTTTATTTATAGGTTATTTTATTTTCTTATATGGAGAACATTGTGTGAAACTTGAGTATTTATTGTTGGACCACTTTTTTGTAGGCTATCTGGACTATGTTTCCATTAATGTAATAAAACTTAATTCTATGTATTCTATAAACCTTTTATATATATTTTTCACTTCGTATTGTGGTTCAATCGAATGACAACAGGAGTATTACAGTTCAAGCTAACTCCAATCGAATAGAGGCCTTGTTGGCCCCCTATATCTAAACATTAAGTCCAATTGAATGTGGTGCCTTAGATGTAGCGGTGAAACCCAAGGTTTCATGGTGCTTGGCTAGATCTCCATAAATCCTATATAAAAAGAAGGCAAGCTATGCTCATTTTTCCTTAAAGATACTAAAGGATTGCACCCCACTAGATGTAACTATCAAGTCAAGAGACTGGTAGTGTAGACAAAAGTCCACATGATCCTATATTAGCTCAGAGGCTCACAAAAACTCAAAATATGGTTATATGAGCGGGAGCTCACTATAGGAGAGTCTATTATCATCATAGAAAAACTGGTAGACTGGCTATATCTTCTTTTCGAAGATAGCTGATGTGTGAATTTGGATATTAGGGATACCCTAGAATATAACATTAGGAATAAAAGAGTATTATACAAGTTGAAAGAGACTAATAATCCAAACTTAGGCCCTGAAATTAACAAAAATTATTTGCTAACCATATCTGATGAGATTTATAAAATACATAAATTTGAATTTCTCAAGCTTATAAATTTTGTTAGTTAGAAATGATGACTTAATAGAATAGCTAATTTTATTATTATGAATTAGTAGACTACTGGTGAGGAATCTTCTACATCTCTATCAATTGTAGCTCTGCCAATTCTATACCTATAAATAAACTTTTCAATAGGTACCCTACATCATCCAAATTGTCTGAGAAATGAGTGTCTCAACTTTTCACAAAATTTTAGGCACAAAAAGTTTGTATGTTACTGCTCTGGCAATAACTGACATCCGACTCGCTACCATCAATATCTTTGTTGGCTTTAACACATTGAAAATTTTCTTCTATGATAAAATAGGAGATCCAAACCATCACATCGCAGGTTGTTTTTATGTATAGGCATATTAAACTAATAAACCACTGATAATTCACCTATTACAAAAGTTGTTGAGCTTGACCATCATTGGTTGGCTCATTAGTCTCCTTTAAGACAAATTGTAATCTCTGGATACAATTTTCTCTATATTGTAGTAATACTATGAGCACCAAGTGGCATATACTCTAGATATCATTAAGCTAGCATTCAAAACGATATAGGCAGATAAAATTTTCATCAACTATTCCAACTAGTAGAAGAAAAAAACTATGAGGGTTTAGATCCCTCTCACAGAGAAGCAAAAAATTAGTTTTTAATTAAAAATACATTATCTACTCTTAAATATAGTTTATTATCATATTACATTTATTCTTTTGAGACTTTGCAACAAAAAGTGCATGTATGGTAAAAGTTTCTATAAAAGCATAGTAGACAATTTGACAAAAAATTTCTCAAAAAGGTGACATAAGGTGCAGTTGAAGAAACGATTCATAAAGGAGGTAAGGCTTAGGTTAATCAAGTCTCGATCCCAAAGCTTGACCTTGGGTATATAAGACATAACATCCAGCTTCTTACCAACCTTTGCATCCAACTTTTACCAACCTCTAATTCCATACCAAACTTTGCCTCCCCCAATTGCATATCAACCTCTACCACACACTCCTTATCAACCTCCAACCCAACCTCAACTACCAAGAATCAAATCCCCACCAGCCTCCACTAGCTCGAAATCCTAACCTTCCATGCAACTACCGAAATATGCCTCCACCAAATAATTATGCAATGTGTGGTTCACCTCTTAACATTCATTTTTGCTTTGAGCCATGACAGTAGAGCTATCCCCGCTACCTGAAATCATCCCTAACACATTCATGATTCTCTTAGCTAATAATCTCATTCAACACTCTTAACCAATATCCATACCCGTAGATGTGGACTTTTCCTAATATTGTCCCTTTCACGAGACACCAGGAGGCACCCTTGAGTAATACCATATTGTAAAAGACACCCTTGAGTAATACCATATTGTAAAAGATATAGTCTATAACTTAAATGATCAAAATATAATAGATTGGGACTTGATTTGAAATTATATAAACAAAAAAAAGGGTAAGAGTTATGATTGTTGTAACTAGTCCACTTTCAACTTACCCTAATAATAATCTGAACCATGTGTAAGGTATTTCTAAATCCAAAATAAGGAATGGTAACAAGGAAGTAGAGGATCCTTGGAAAGGCTTTCTCCTTCATAAGGATCCTTTAAAGCTAAATAAAGAGTTGATTTATAAGCAAACTATTCCTAAACTGACTAAATCACCTCTTGAATAACTCATATGGGAAGTAGAGGATCCTTAGAAATGGTTTCTTATTTACAAGGATCTTCCCAAATAAGTTTAAACTTTTAAATCCAAACCTGAGATTGATAGTGATGTAGATACTTTATACACCAACAATAATACTTACGACAGACATGATTCAAAGGATGACAATTATGACCTCTTAAAATATATGAACAAAGATTCATCACTGTATGAGAACTATTTAAAATAAAAACATGTTAGAAATAACAATCAAATTATAGCTATTAGAAACCAAGGCAAATTAATTAATTGGATAATCCCTGTAATTAGCTAGGAACCTAAACCTATAGAAAGGGGGTTTCGACTAGGAGAGAGTACAATTTTTTAGAGCACCTAGTTAAAACTTCAGCTAAAATTTTTATATTAAAACTCATAACTAATTCCCCTTAGCATGAAGAGGTTTTGTTTAAAACTTTAAGCAAGGTAGAGCTCAAGGTTGACATACATGTTGGCCTGGATTGGCAACTGTGGGATCAGAATTAACCACTCTGGATAGCGGATACTCTAATGAGTGATCTCGAATCATAAATCAAGATTTATTTTAATTTAAAATACTCTATCAGGTATTGTGTGAATATAACTTCTAACAGACACAAGTTTTTATCGTTAATTATCCCGACGATTATCAGGAATTTCCTAAAGTGAAAAACCTAGTTAATAAAAATAAAGACATGAAAAAAGAAAAAAATATTTAATTAATTTTGAAAAATAATACATAGCTTAATTAAGAGTATGCCCTCGCTTAATAACTTTTATCATAGAATTATAGAAGATATAAAAAAAATGAAGAAAGGAAAAGAGTGGAGAGGAAGCTTTGATATATGCTACTACCCTGCTCCCCCCTGTGTTGGACCACGTGGAGTTCAACCTGAACCATGGAAGAAAATGAGAGAATTTTGAAATTTCTAATGACTTTAAGCATTGACGATAACTTCATGATTTGAAGTATTTCTGTTTGTTAATAAGACATAGACGATAATTTTATTTAGGTTGGAGTGTTTCTGTTAACTAATAAAGCATTGGCGATAACTTCATTGATCTTAAAGTATTTTTGTTAGCCAATAAGATATAGGCAATAACTTTATTAGTTTTTAAAGTATTTTCATAGTCGATAAGGCATAGGAGATAACTCTGTTAGTTTTTAAAGTATTTTCATAGCCGACAAGGTGTATGCAATAACTTCATTATTTGAGTAGCATCACCAATGGCTTATGGGGTTGGGTATAACTTGAAGATGAATCGTCAATAGCTTCTGGGATCGACTAACTTGAATAATACGTCACCAACTACTTCTAGAGTTGGCTAGCTTGAAAAGGACACATCGTTGACTGCTTATGGGATTAACTAGCTTGGAGAATATGTTACCAACTACTTCTGGGGTTGGCTAGCTTGAAAAGGGCGTGTCATTAACTACTTATGGGGTAGACTAGTTTGAAGTGTAGCCAAAAAATTAGAGTATATTGTTGATTGATTTCATTGATTTACTACCACCACTGATGGCTTAGGTGGTTGGGTATAGCTTTGAAGAGTAGTTGACAGCTTGGAGCATGTGAACAATTAACTTCTTTGATTGGAAATGTCACCAACGGCTTATGGAGTTGGGCATAACTTTGAAGTATGGTCGACAGCTTTGAGCATATTAGTAATTAACTTCTTTAGTTTGACAACATCACTAATAACTTATGAAGTTGGGTATAGCTCAGAAGTGTCCCTAAAATCTTGTATAACATACCAAGTGAGATACAATTTGACCTTATTTTAAACTAATTCTAGTTCAAATCAGGATGATAATATCATCCAATATTTATAGTCTTGGAGTATTACCAAAGATTTAGTGCACCTGATGAGACTTGGTTTGATCTTATTTAGTTCGGATCTGAGTTTGATGTCATTTAGCTTGATTCAGATTCAACCTTATGTTGGACTTTTATTAAACTCAGGTCTACAACTTGATGGACTTTAATTCAAGTTCAAGTCAATTTAGTTTGACTTGGTTTCAGTTCAGAGTCAGCCTAGCTTGATTCTTATTTGAGTTTGAGTTTATCCTTTTAGTTTGAACTTGATTTAACATAATTAGGATTTGATTTGAAATTAGTTCAATCATGATTGGATTTGGTTCCAACCCAACTTGAGTTTGATTAGGGTTGATTATGAGTTTATATTAACTCAATTTGGATTTTAGTCCATTTGTTAGGTCTATTTAAGCCAGTTTGACCTTTGTCCATTTATTTTAATTAAGTTACTTCATATTAATTAATTTAATTTGAGGGACCTTAGTTGTTTATGATAATTTTTGATGAACCTATAGTCCGACTTCAAATGTGTAAATCCAAAAGTTAGGTTAGTTTGTGAGCTCGAAAGCTAACTTAGTGTGAGTCTAAGGGATGACTAAGTGCGAGTTTGAAGACCGGCTTAAATGGGAGCTTGAAGGCTGGTAAAGTTGTGAGCGTGAAGGCTTGATAAGGTATGAGCCCAAAGGTTGACTGGGTGCGAGCCCAAAAGCTAACTGAGTGTGAGCCCAAAGGCTAGTTGAATGTGAGCCCAAAGGTTGGTTGAATGCGAGCCTAAAGTCTGGTTGAGTGTGAGCTCAAAGACTAGTTGAATGTGAGCTCGAAGGCTAGCTGAGTGCGAACTGAGTGTGAACCTGGAGGCTGACCTGAGTGTGAGCCTGGAGGTTGGCCGAGTGTAAGCCTAAAGGCTAGCTTAGATGGGAGCTCGAAGGCTAGCTAAGTGTGAGCCTGAAGAAAAGCTAAGTGTGAGCCTGATAGCTATTTGAGTGTGAGTCCAAAGGCTGACTGAGTATGAGCTCGAAGGCTAATTGAGTGCGAGCCCAAAGACTAGCTGAGTATGAGCCTGAAGGCTAGCTTGGATGCCAGCCCGAAGACTAGGTAAGGCTAGCCCAAAGGCTGATTGAGTATAAGCTCAAAGGTTTGCTGAGTATGAGCATGAAGGCTGACTGAGTGTGAGCTCGAAGGCTGGATGAGTGTGAGGCTGAACACTGGTTGAATGTGAGCTTGAAGGCTAGCTTAGCTACGAGCCCGAAGGTTGGTTGAGTGAGAGCTTAAAGGCTAGATGAATACAAGCTCAAAGGCTGACTAAGTGTAAGCTTGAATGTTGACTGAGTGCAAGCCTGAAGGCTGGTTGAGTGTAAGCTCGAAGGCTGACTGAGTGTAAGCCTAAAGACTGGCTATATGCTAGCTCGAAGGCTAGATTATATGCAAGCTTAAAGACTAACTAAGTATGAGCTCAAAAGCTAACTAAATGCGAGCCCAAAAAGCTAGGTTAGATGTGAGCCCGAAGGTTAATTGAGTGCGAGTCCGAAGGCTAGCTTGGATGCAAGCCTGAACCTGGCTAAGTGTAAGCTTGAAGGCTAGTTGAGTGCAAGTATAAAGGCTAGCTTGGATGCAAGCTTGAAGGATAGTTGAGTGTGAGCTCGAAAGTCGGCTAAGTGCGAGCATGAAGGTTGGCTAGTGGTGATAGGGGATCCACTATCTTCGAGGGCCCATGGGTAACTGCAATAAGGTCAGGAGTCCACCGTCTTCATTGTCATTTTTGTCACCATCTTCGAGGGGCCACGAGTGGTCACAACAAGATTTAGAGTTTGCCTTCTTCATCGTTGTCTTCAAGGGGCTACGGGTGGCCACAGTAAGGTCAAAAGTTCGTTGTCTTCATTAATGATGATTGCGGGTGGTTGTGATGTTGAAAACTAATTTTTTGTCTTTTTTTGTTAAATTTTCCCTTTTTTACACAATAACTCATTTTTTATTTTGTGTTTCTTTTTTTTCTCGCTCAAGCCCAAAACATCTCTCCTATTTTTGGTCGGGTCCTTTTTTTTGTTGCACAATAATTTTTGTCATTATTATTATTATTTCTCTTCTCCCCTTCTTCAAGTTGCCTATGACTTTTTTGGTCTTTCCCACGATCGGTCTAGGAGTAGCCTTGTCACTTCTCTAGTTGGATTTGGCTGTCCTTGGACATGGTGGGGTGGGAGACACCCTACCCTCTTCTACTTCGATCGGATTCGGCCATCTCCTAGCCGGATCTAGCCATCTCTCAGCTGCAACAAGGGCCAATGGCAAGCTAAACATCATCGCCTTAAGCTCCTTGAAGCAAGTCTAACCATCACCATTTCAATACACTCTAGCTATCATCTTTTAGCACTATGCCATTGATGTAGCCTCCCCCAAACTCTGAAGCATGCTCATAAGCTCCTTTATTGAGATCAATCCACTCCTATCAAGATCGTAGATGGAGAATTCTTGATAGAGATTCCCAATAATAGTAGCTAGATCGATCATCTTGGTATTAAAATCAACTATCTCCTTGAGGCTGATGAAGCCTGTTGCCATCAGAGTAGGCCTTGGCCATCATGGTGCAGATCTTGTCATTGGAGGCATCATTGCCGAGGGAAGCAAAGAAGTTGGTAAGCTAGGAGGTGGAAATCTTGCCATCACCATTGGAGTTGAGCTTCTTGAAGACCTGTTTGAGATCGCCATTGACAAGTTTGGGAGCTTCTTGAAAACCTATTCTCCGTAGCAAGGCTCAGGAGCAAGGGAATAAAACAGAGCAAGTCAAAAAGAAGAAGAAGTAAATAGAGGTAAGAGATTACCTGCTCGCTTTTTTTTCAATTCCTAATTTCGTCTCCTCCCTTATATGATGTCCTCTGACCCTTTCCTTGTTCTTTTGTCTATGTTCTTCGATTTGCAAGTTCCATAGGTTTTTATAGGTTCATGAAGATTGGATCGATCTTCATTCAAAATTTTAAACTTTATTATTTTGAATTGGTTATGGATGTGGACGTGGATTCTATCTTAGTTTGGATGAGGATAAGATCCTCAATTTAGATATCTGAATCATGGTCGAAATCCTTATTCAAATTTTATATTATTGATGAAATTGTACTTTTTTGCAAAATCATGAAATTCAAGGTGGCCTATTTGTAATTTTTTTGGAAAATTAGACTAAATTATAATTTTATGATTTTTAGGAGGTTATTTCTACAAAAAGACTTATTTATAAAGTTTTCAAATTTTTAGGGTTCTTTTTGAATAAAATTTAGACTTATTCATAATAAAATTTTTTGATGGACTTATTTATAAATAATCGAAATTTTAGGGACTTATTTATAAATAAAAAATTTTGGAGGGATTTATTTGTGAATTTTGGATTCCATAGCGACCAAAATCAGAATTATCGATTATTTGAGGAATTTATTTGCAAACCCTAAATTTTGTAAGACTAATTTGTAATTTTAAAATTTTATTAGACTTTTTTGTAAAATTCATATTTCAGAGGCCTATTTGTAAGAAAAATTTTGGTCAAGAACTCATTTATAAAGACTTATTCAATCCGGGGGCCTATTTATAAAATTCTTGTAATTTGTCATTTTAACCCAAGTTTTAGATAAATTTTGGACCTAATTTTAATTCAAAAATCTAGCCCAATTAGCCCATTTGGATTAGACCTGTCTAGAACCAAAATTTCCTAGTGATTTGAACTTAATTTTCGGTCAAATTCAAATGTGATTTAAGTTTGACCGAAATTCACATTTAAGACATAATTTAATAGCATACAAATTTCAATTTTAATCATATTTTAATCAAATTTGATTGTGGTAGAAATTGTTTAGCCTTTTCTCAAGTTTTGACGAGAGGAGACGGTGTAAACAATTCTCGAGTACCTGCCCCTACATCAACATTTTAGGAGTTGACTATATGGGTTTGACTTACCATACGAGAGTAGACTTGATTTGTCATGTGAAGATAGACTTAATTTACCACATAGAAATAAACTTAATTTGCCACAAAAATGGGTCCTAGGTTACCATGTAAAAGTGGACTTAGGTTACTGCATGAAACTTAAGTTGTCACATGAAAGTAGACTTGGTTTGCCATGTAAAAGTGAACTTAAGTTATCACGTGAAAATTGATTTGGTTTGCCGTATGAAAGTAGACTTGGGTTACTATATGAAAGCGGACTTAATGTGCCATGTAAATATGGACTCAGTAGCCACACAAGATGGAGGGAGTTTTGTATCCATGTTTTGCATTAAGAAATATGAAGTGCATATTTGACCGAACATTCCTATTTAAGGAAGTCAGACATTCCGTCATAGACAAAATATATACATTTTAGTTATTATTATTATTACCCTTAAGGCTTAGGTATAGTACCTTTTGAGGAATTAGCTATTGATTGGTGTCATAAGCATTTTCCCCTTATCATCGATCAATTGATAGGATCCTCCTTTGAATATCCTTTCGATAATATAAAGGCATTCCCAATTAGGCTCGAATTTGTCTTTCTTATTTTGGTTTGGAATTATGAGTCTTCTTAGAACTAAAATCATTTTTCTCTTTTGAAATAACCTAAGCCGAGCTATCTTATTGTAGGCCCTAGCCATTTATGCTCGATATATTTTTAGATTTTGTTGTGTTGCGAGCCTTGCCTAGTCTAAAGAGTCTAGCTTATTAAAGTGAAGATGAACATTATCTTCTCTTGTGATTTTTTTTTTACAAAGAAATCCTTAGAGTGGAAATTTGCACTTCTAGTGGCAATTCTATCTCAGTCCTGAACATCAATGCATATGGCGTTGATTGGGTAAGAGTTCTATATATGGTGTGATAGGCCTATAGTGCCTCGGTAAGCTTTTGGTACCAATTTTTCTTATTTCTGCAATAACTTGCTTCAAAAGCTTAAAGAGAGTCTTGTTGAATGCCTTAGTAAGCCCGTTGGCTCTAGCACCATAGATTAATAAATATCTCCAATCTATCTTATGATAATGTGTAAATCGTCCCACCTTTAAGCTTTTGAAGGATGATCTATTATCAGAAATGATCATTCAAGGAATACTAAATCAATACAAAATATTTTCTTGAAAGAAGTAGGTAATAGCATCGACTTTTACCTCTTTCAATTGAATTGTTTTAGCCTACAAAAAGAAATAATTGGTTGCTTCTAGTATGAAGTGGTGGCTCCTGAAAGAAGATGGTTCGATTAGATTAATAACATCTATATCCTATACCTCGAATGGCCATGAGGACGCTATTAGATATAGAGAATTTAGATGTTGATGGATGAATTCGCCATTAATTTGGTATAGGTGACATCTTATCATGTATTTGATGCAATCTCCTATTATCATGGACCAGTAGTTGCCCATACACTTAATCTTCATTATCATTTTTGGACCTGATTGATGATCTCCACAAACTCCATAATGCACTTCATACATAACTTTCTTAGCCTCTTTGTCTGAGAGATAGCATAAAAGTATTTGAGCAAAGGATCTTCTCTAAGGAATGTCATTAATAAGTAGAAAGCGTGCGACGCTTTTTCTGAGTTGTGTCTGTACAGATTTATCTTCTTGGAGTTAGTCATTTTTAAGGTAGTTGGTGAATGACATTCTCTAATCTGTGAACTCTTCTACCAGTTTAGATTCAGTCCTCTTGTGCTTGGTGTTGAAAACTAAGTTCATCACTTGTCTGCTACAGACTATGATTAAAATTTCTCCTTGATCAGGGTCAGCTAGTGTCTTGGCTAATTTAGCTAACGAATTGGCTTTCACAATGACGGACCAAGAAATCTTAGTTATTTGAACATGAGGAATTTGTGTTATGAGTTGTTGAGCCTTTTCATGATATTTCAGAAACTCAAATCTGTAAACTTTATATTTATCTTATACTTGGCTGATAACTAGTTGTGAATCATCAAAAATATATAGGTGTGATATTTCTATATTGATGGCTATTTTCAGTCCTGCAATTAGGGCTTCATATTCAGCTTCATTGTTTGTGCATAGTTTTGAAAGAGAATAAGAGTATCGTAAAATGCCTCCATTCAGAGTAACATGAACAAGTCCAATGCCTACTTTGCTTTGTGAAAGCTTTGGTCTAATCTCTAGTTTGATGGATGATGCTCCATCAAAGTATAGCTTCTATAAGGTTCCCCTCCTTTGACCAAAAGAATTTCTTTGTCAGGGAGCTCACAATTTAGAGGAGAAATATCCAATATTGGATGAGCTATGAGAAAATCGGTGAGGGCTTGCCCTTTAACCATTTTTTAAGGAGTGAACTTGATATCATATTCCATGAAAATTTAAAGTTCACTTTGCTAGTCTCCCAGTGAGTACAAGCCTATTCATCAAGTATTTTATAGGATCAATCTTTGATATTAAAATGACTTGATAAGAAAATAAATAATATTTCAGCTACTTGATTGTGAATATAAACACCAAATAATGCTTTTTAATAGGAGAGTAGTTACTTTTTTCTCCCACCAGCATTCTACTCAAATAGTAGAATGTATTTTCTTTACCCTCTTCATTATTTTGGACAAGAAGTGCCACCAGGGATCCTTCCATTGTGACTATATAGAGGATAAGGGGTTTATTAGGTAGAGGCACTGCTAGAGCTAGTGGCTTTAGGAGATACTACTTGATCTCTTCAAAGACCTATTGGTAGTCTTGATCACAGATGAATGAGTATCCTTCTTTATCAAGTTAGAAAAAGATTTACATTTTTCAGAGATGTTTAAAATAAATCTTCTTATATATACAAATCAGCCTTAGAATGACCTTAATTGCTTTAGATTGTTGGGTGGTGTCATATTCAAGATAGCTTTGATTTTAGATGGATCGATTTTAATCTTTGATGTCTAACAACAAAGCCAAGAAATTTTTTCGATGATACACCGAAAGCACACTTCATAGGATTCATCTTTAAATTTTATTTCCTAAGACAGTTAAATATCACTCTTAGGTCTTGAACGTGCCCATCTTTGGACTTAGTTTTGACTACCAAGTCATCCATATAACATTCTACTAATTGGCATATGAGGTCATCAAAGATTTGAGTTATGGTCATTTGATAAGTGGCACCTACATTCTTGAGCCCAAAGGACATCATCTTATAGCAATAAATGTTAATTAGTGTCCTGAAGGTCGTATATTTTTTATCATCAAATTGTATCTTAATTTGGTTATATCCCGAGAAACCATCCATAAAAGAGAATATTTTAAAGTCGACCGTGTTATCAATTATGATTTCCATTGATAATGAAAACTCATCCTTCAAACATGCTTTATTCAAGTCCCTGTAGTCCACACAAATGCGGATTTGGTTATTCTTCTTCTTAATTGACACAATATTTGCTACTCAATCTAGGTATTTTTTCTCTCTGGTGAAATATTCTTAGATCAATTTTTTTATTTTTTCTATCACCTTCTATTCTAAGTCGAGTTTTATTTTCCTAGATGCTTGTTTGATAGGCGAAAGCTTGGGATTGATGGTAGTTTGTGGATTGCAACTTCATGATCTAGTCCAAGAATCTCCTTATAGCTCCAAGTGAAGCGGTCAATGTACTCTTGGAGCTCTGCTTTGAGCTAAGTTTGGCTTTCTTTTGAAAGTTGACTACTAATGAAAGTCAGCTTGGGGTCCTCCTCTGATCCTACATTGATCTCCATCAATTCATCGACTATGGCTTGTCCCCCATTCTCAAGTTCTGGTGGAGCTTCTTTTGGTTTGAGGATTATTTCTTCACCAAGTGATTCATCATGCCGAGTAAGATTTGGCAAAGGTTTATTTGAAGGCATTTTAGCTATATCATGCCCCCCTTTTCTTTAGTTCTAATTAAATTCCACCAAGGATGTCACTTTCTTGTGATGTCTGAAAAGTTGTGATCATATCGGTGCATGTGTCAAGAGGTATTGATACCATTTGGTCATCCTGAATATCGAAAAGAGGTTCAATGATGACCATAAGACACATGTGGGTGTTCGGAGTAATGTAGCCTAGTCCTTTGGTGTTCTTATTTTCTCTTCTAAGATTGTAAGCATATCCTTAGGGTGGATCCCATAGATTCCTGAAGAAATAACTCTCTTTCTTTGTCTGTGGAGGTCCACAACTAAATTTGTTGATTATCTAACAAAGCTGATTTGAGAAATATTTAGGCATGACTACCTGCTGATAGTCACCATCATCCACTAGATCTTTAGTCCATAGGATTTCATGTATGCTTGAGGTCCAAGAGATTGCCTTATAAAATAGTTTTTTTTTCTCCTTTACATCATGGAGGAATATAAAATGATGTTAATTCTTTCACGACATTGATGTTTAGCTCATATAACCACTTAAATAAGTCTTTTAAAATTTTAGTAATAAGGAGAGTATTTTCTATTTGACCTTTGTTAACACCTTCGTCAGAAGTATAACCACCCAGGAAGACTTGCAGGGTTTCTTCATCTAAAGAGGTTGGGTCAGAATCACTTCATAAGTGAGGAGGAGTAAAGATCAAGCTTGCAATCTTTTGTTTTACTTGATTGATGGAAGCAGACTTCCTATCAGTGTCAGATCTCTGATTCTGTTTTGCATCATCATAATATACCTTATGAATATCAAAAGGGTATACATCACCACTAATTCTATATTCTTCACCATCCTCTAAGTATTTAAAGCATTAGTGTAGGGTTGATGACACTATTTTATTTTTATATAACCACAGTCCTAGTAGTGCTTTATATAATGCATCAATATTGATCACATAAAACTTGGCATCTGTCATCAACTCACCCACTCTCAAAGGGATAGTTATGGTTCTAAGAGGTGCATCTTCCATAGGTTCTAGGATTAGGACTTTACCAAACCTAGCAAGTTGAGTGTTTGTTGCTGGACTACCTAAAAGAGGCTAGGGTAGTAGCTCACCTGTATTCACCTCAGACATATGAGTTACCATGTAACAAGAGCACATAGACTTAGCTAACTCTCTTTAATAGTGTCTAGCTTTCCATCTCTGGAGTAAGTGGCATGAGTGGTTATCCTAATCTCGAGGAGGGTCAGTAAGTGGTTTCTCACTATCCCTATGGGGTCTTTATATGGCCTTGTCTTTTCTACTAGCACATTCTCCATCCTCTCGACTTCCTCACAGAGCATAGTGGTCATATTTATTACACTTTCCATGTGAGCAGCTATAGCCTACATGTGCTTGTTCAATATTTGCATTTGCCCCTTGCCAAATCTCATGTTAGTTTTAGCTAGCTCTTTCATAGTATCTAGACATAGTTTGAGCATGTTATAGTCATACTCATAGGCGAACCACTTCCAAAGATAGTAATCTCAAGAGAAATTATCAAGTAGACCTACGGAATCTCTTATTACATCAGTATCATCCCTAGCAAATCTATTCACCTCTTCTTGCCTTGCATCCTGAATTTCCTCATCATTGAAGTGATGAAGTGGGGATCGGATTGGTTATAAACCTCCAACAATAAATATGACAGGGTATGTTTCTATTGGAAGTTTATTTTCTTTATTTCTTGCATTAAAGTTCTCTAGTAAAGTTTTGAGTTTGTCAAGGAGTAATTCTTCAAGAGTTACTTGACTTCATTCTCCTTGAACATATTCATTTAGAGCATCGATGTATTCTTAGACGGCTAATTTCTTAACATCATATTCATCTGGCTGAACCAATTTCTTCATCTTGTTTTTGTTCTTTCTCTTCTTAATGTCTCAAGTAGGTAAGGCAGTTTGTTCTAATGAGGCTTTTTTCATCACCATCCCAGGCTCTCCAAGATTTTTGGTTATCTTTTGTATCAATTTCTTAAGCCTTTTTGAAATATCGACATTCTATAAGTGTCTTTGTTCAGGGGTACATTGTGTTTTTTCCTCAAAGAGGATTTCAGCAAGTGGTTCGTGGTCCTCGAACATAGTAATGTGATTGATGTGTTCAGTGGGTGTTTTGAGTAGGGCGGTCTTCGAGAGAGTTAGCTTGTCTTCTCGGTATTGTCTCTCAACTTAATCCTTAAATACATAGTAGTCTTCAATGTTGTGCCCTAAGACTATGGTAAGGACAACAATTCAAGGGATTTGTTTTATTGAACTCACCTAGCCTCTTAGATTCTAGCAATTGGAGGCCTAACTTCAAAACATTCTGGAAGATTTTAGTTACTCTTTCTCTTTTGAAAGAGTATTTCTTTATGAGCTTTTGTTGGAGATCGTTGAATCATTCCACTTCTCCATCTCCTCCAAGCATTGGTGGCTTCTAAGAATTACCCTTGCTCATAATAGGGTTTGGAGGTTTCTTTTGCTTAGTTGCTGTGAATGCAACCTTGACATTTTGGGAAGACTCTCCATAGTTTACCTTATCTTTGTTTGGTTTGAAGCTTTGAAAACTAGATAAAGTTGGTAGACCAATCTTTTTTAGTTTCTTGACTTGCATGATAAGGTCTTGGAAGGCATGGATAGAAGAAGCTCTCAAATGAGATTTCATCCACCCTGCTCTTATATTGTCGAGGACTAGTTTACGGTCTCAAATTGGCTCATGGGTTATTCACACTTAATACTGAGATTTCTCCACCGTGTAATATAATCCAAAATCATTTTATTATCACATTTCGGTGTTAGGACAAGGTTTACAATAGTCGCTTTACCACCGACTCCTCCGAACTTGATTCGGAAAGCCTTCTTCATTTATGTCTAAGTCTATATAGATTATGGTTGCAAACTAGTATACCACTCTAATGCTACTCCTATCAAGCTTGCTGAAGATTGGCAGAGTTACAACAAGGAGTTGTTATTTAAATCTCCATATTAAATCACAAAGTGAGCTATATGCTATTTAGGATTACCCAAGCCATTTAATTGTTTGAAACTAGGCACTGTATAACCTTTGGGATATGACAGTTAGTTTTGATGGCTAGGATAAGGTTTGTTAGTATTGTTTACCCTACTTGTCTTACTTCTTCATCTCAATTGTGTGGCTACCATTCGTTGTACTTGTATGTATATTAGGAGTTTCATGTTATCAAGGATTCTTGAAATCAGGGATTAGGTATCCCTTACTAGAGGAAATGTTTAAGAAGGGCCTATGTTTTCGCCGACCTCATCTATAGGAGATGCGTCTTCTGTTGTCTTTGCTGCTTGAGATGGCTGTTGAGATCATTCCAATGTATTGATCTTTTGACTTATTTTTAGTATCATCTCAATCAACTCTATTACTTTCTTTTGAACTTCATCTTTCTCTTTGCTTTATTGCCTCAACTATTCTTGCAGTGCTTCTACGGTTACTTCTTGATTGAAGCTTTCAGTTATTACCAAGGCTTCTGTCATAACATGATGGTCCCTATCATAAGAATCAGGTCTAGACTTTAGGTTGAGACTAACTTTTCCCATTGAGTTATCTCATTCAAAAGTCTACTCATGGAGCGGGTCGGCACATCCTCTCTTTGACGTGGTAGCAAGGATTAGTTCACAATGGCCCTCTTCTCTTGGATTTTTTTCATCAGTAAATTTCACTTGGGCAGTCTTTTTTCAGTGTTTGGTTGGCTGGAGTGTATGCTTGCGGACTCTTCCAGAGTCATGATGAGAAATGACTCTGACAGTGTGGGTGATCTCCTATTATGAATTCCCATGCTGGGTTACGAACTTACGGTGACTCTTGTACTTTTGTTTGGAGATTCACCCTTTTGCCATAATTTTAAAGTAAGACTGTGCCCCCTGTGACTTACTCTTACCCTTCTCTAAATTGCTTAATGGAGCAAAGAAGTTGGATGTAGGAATGATGATGACTGACTTTGCTTGAAATGTAGATTTCCCATGTCGGCTAAGGATTTTAGCAGCTTTTTCTTTATTTGTAAACTAGGATGAGATCTACTTCCTTGATGCCTGTGTCTAGATTTTCCTTTGATTGTCCCCTGTAAGGAGCTAGATGAAGGCAACTGAAGACTGAGTTTCGCTTCGATCCTAGCTTCTGGAAGACTAACATCCTTGTTAGTTGAGATATGGCTTTTAGCTCCTCAACTGAATAGCCATTCTCATTGGGGATGGCGATATTAGGCCTCCTTCCCCTTGATGGAAGGTAAGAAACAGGCTAGTTTTGTATGTCAACCACTTGAGCTAGTGTAGTGGTAAGTGCCCTCTTAAATTGGATGACTTCAAAGATGGTCCCAAACCTGATCTTAACTTTAGCTGCATCAATAACAATCATTGATTGAGGTAACTACATAACTGAACCTGCCCTCAGGATGATGGTATATCTCAAGGTGGAAATGTTATTTGTTATTATTATTTGATTTTTTTCTTATATAAAGAAAAACACAATTGATTAATCTTCGATCATAATTCTACCTTATCAGTCTCTCTATAATATTAACTAGGTTTTTACACTTTGAAAAGAAGTCATGTCTCGCCAAATGTGCCAAAATTTGTAGGATTGAAGTTGACCACCCGGAATAATAGAAACCCCAAGGAGTGATCACGAATCATAAATCAAGATTTATTTTAATTAAAAATGTGCTATCAGGTATTATGGAAATATGGCTTTCAATAATCACAAGTTCCTATTGTTGATTATCCCGATGATTATCAGAAATCTCCTAAAATGAGAAACTTTGTTAATAAAAATAGAGATATAAAAAAGAAAAGAAAAAAGTATTTTATTAATTTTAAAAATAATGCATGACTTAAGCAAGAGTATATCCTTACTTTATAATGAATTTCATTATAGAATTATAGAAAATATAACAAAATGAAGAAAAAAAATAGTGAAGAGGAAGCTTTGATGCGTGTTGCTGCCTCACTCCCCTTGCACTAGACCCATGGCATCCGACCTAAACTGTAGAAGGGAATAGAAGAAGTTTAAAGTATTTTCAATGGTTTTGAGCATCAATAATAATTTTATGATTTGAAATATTTTCATTAACCAATAAGGCATCGGTGATAACTTCATTTGGGTTAGAGTTTTTTCCTTAACCAATAAGGCATTGGTGATAACTCCATTGACCTTAAAGTGTTTTCATTAGCCAATAATTTATAGGCAATAATTTCATTGATTTTTAAAGTATTTATATAGCTGATAAGGTGTAGGTGATAACTCTATTAGTTTTTGAAATATTTTCATAGTCGACGAGGTATAGGCGATAACTTCATTATTTGGGTATCATCACCAATGGACTATGAGATTGAGTACAGCTTGAAGATGCATCGTCAATGGCTTCTGTGATTAACTAATTTGAAAAATGCATCACCAATTACTTCTAGGATTAACTAGTTTAAAAAGTGCATATCGTCAACTACTTATGGGGTTGACTAAATTGGAGAATGTGTCACCAACTACTTCTAGGATTGCTAACTTGAAAAGAGTGTGTTGTCAACTACTTATGAGATTGACTAGCTTAAAGTGTAGCTAACAACTTTGAGTGTGTTGTTGATTAACTTCATTAATTTAATAGCATTACCAACGGCCTATAGAGTTGGGTATAGCTTGAAAGTGTCACTAAAAGCTTTTGTATCACATCCAGCAAGACTCAGTTCGATCTTATTTCGACTAATTCTCGTTCAAGTCAAGATAGTAATATCACTCATTTATTTATAGTCTTGGAGTACTGCCGAAGATTTAGCACACCCGATGGGACTTGGGTTGACCCTATGTAGTTCAACCTTATGTTAGACCTTTATCAAACTCAAGTCTTCAACTTAATAGATTTCAATTCAAGTTCAAGTCAATTTATTTCAACTTGATTTTAATTCAAAGTTAACCTAACTTGATTCTAGTTTGACTTTGAGTTTGTCCTTTTAGTTTGGACCTGATTTAATCCAATTAGGATTTAATTTAAGCTTAGTCAAATCCTGATTGAATTTGATTTGATCCAAATTTGAGTCTGATTAGAGTTGAGCATAAGTTTATATTAACTCAATTTAGATTTTAATCCATTTATTATGTCTATTTAAGCCAGCTTAGACTTTGTCCATTTATTTCGATTAAGTTATTTTACATTAATCAATTTGATTTGAGAGTTCTTAGTTATTTATGATAATTTTTGACAAACCTATAGCCCGATTTCAAATGTGCAAATCCAAATGTTAGCTTAGATTGTGAGCTCAAAAGTTGGTTGAGTGTGAGCCCAAGGGCTGACTAGGTGTGAGTCTAAAGACTAGGTTAAATGCGAGCTTGAAGGTTGGCTGAGTTGTGAGCCCAAATGTTGGCTAAGGTGCGAACCTGAAGGCTAGCTGAGTGCGAGCCCAAAGACTAACTGTGTGCAATCTCAAAAGCTAGTTAAATGTGAGCCTGAATCTAAGCTTAATGTAAGCCCAAAGGATGGTTGAATGTGAGCTTGAAAGCTGGCTGAGTACAAGTCTAAAGGTTGACTAAGTGCGAGCCCAAATGATGACTTAGATGTAAATCTGAAGGATAGCTGAGTGCGAGCCCAAGAGCTAGCTGAGTGTGAGCCCAAAGGCTGACTAAGTGTGAAATTGAAAGCTAGCTAAGTGTGAAACTAAAGGCTAGCCTAGATGTAAGCCTAAAGGTTGGCGAAGTGCAAGTCTGGAGCTTGCTAAGTGTGAGCGTAAAGACTCGTTGAGTGCAAGCCTGAAGAATAGCTAAGTGCGAGCCTGCAGGTTGGTTAAGTATGAGCCCAAAGTCTAGATTAGATGCTAATCCCCCAAGGCTGATTGAGTGTGAGCTCAAAGACTGGCTAAATGAGAGCTTGAGGCTAGCTTGGATGCAAACTTGAAGGTTTATTGAGTGTGAGCTTGAAAACTGGATAAGTGTGAGCCCAAAGACTGGTTGAGTAGAAATCTGATGTTAGCTGAGTGTGAACCCAAATATTGGCTGAGTGTGAGTCTGAAGGTTAGCTTGGATACAAGTCTGAAGACTGAGTAAAAGCGAGCTCAAAAGTTGGCTAAGTGTGAGTTCGAAGGCTGGCTGATGGTGATGGGGGATCTGCCATCTTCAAGGGATCACGGGTGACCACAACAAGACCAAGAGTTTGCCGTATTCATTGTTGTCTTCAAAGAGCCATAGGTGGCCACAGCAAGGTCAAGAGTCCACTGTCTTCATCGTTATCTTCGAGGGATTACGGATGGTCATAGAAAGATCAAGAGTTCATCGTCTTTATTGGCAAGAACCATGGTGGCCGCGATGCAGGAAACTCTTTTTTCTGGTCTTTTTTATCAAATTTCTCCTTTTTTACACAACAAAATTTTTCTAAAGTTTTTATTTCTTTTTTCCTTCAATCTCAAGCCCAAAATTCCTCTCGTATTCTTGACCGAATTTTTTTTGTTATACAATAACTTTTGTTTTTTTTATATATTTTTTTATCTTCTCACCTTCTTCTTCAAGCTACCCATGCCTTTTTTGGTCTTTCCCATGACCAGGCCAGGAGCAACCCGGTCACTTCTCCGGCTAGATCTACCTGGGGATGGTTGGATCTTGATGGCTCTCAGCTGCAGCGGGGGCCAATGGAGAGCTAAATATCATCGCCTTGAGCTCCTCGAAGCAAGTCTAGCCATCACCATTTTGATCCACTCAGGCTATCATCTTCTGGCACTACGCTACCAGTGTGGACTCCCCCAAATTCCAGAGCATGGTTGGGATCTCCTCTGCTAAGATTGATCCATTCCTGTTAAGAACGTAGATGGAGAACGCTTGGTGGAGATCCTCCATAGCGGCGGTGAGATCGACCATCCTGGTGCTTAGATGGATGACTTCCTCGAGGCTAATGAAGCCTATCGCCATCAGAGTCAGCCTCAGCCATCATGGCATTGATCTCGTCATTGGAGGCATAGTTGTCGAGGGAGGCGAAGAAGTCAACGAACTCAGAGGTGAAGATCTTGTCATCACCGATGGGTTTGGGGGCAAAAGTTCAGCGGTGAGGTGAAGAAGAGGCTGGCGGCGAAGTTCTTAGCAGTAAGGCTCAAGAGCAAAAAACAAAACAGAGCAAGTTAAGAAGGAGAAGAAGTAAACAGAGGTAAGGGCCGTTAGGCCCAATTCTAAATTTGGAAAAGGTGAAATCAAGAAAATTGAGTGATTTTGAGAAATTAAAAAAATTAAAAGAATTAGATAATTTTAGTGTTTGGATGAATATTTTTTGTATGGAATTAAGATTTAGCCAATTTATAAATTCTAAAATTTCGTTATTTGATTGACAAATACAATTAATCAATTTCTTTAATTTATTAAATTTTTGTGTTTGGTTGATATAGGAATTGAGAATTAGCATATTATACAACATAATAATTTATTTATAAATTAATACAGAAATATAATAAACTTAATATAAAATATGGTAATTTAATTTTCACAATTAATAAAATTTTCTAATGAGTTGCACAAATGAAGAATTATATAAATATATTTTAACTAATTATTATTATTTAATATAATAATATTATTTTCATGTTAAATAATTTTTAATAAACAAAAAATAATTTCTTTTTGAAAACATTTCATTTGTAAATAAATAGAAAAGTATAATAATGTTATTATTAAATATATAAAAATAATTAAAAAATAATAAATATTTTAAAAATGTCAAAAAAAGGTAGTTATGTAAATAAATTATAATCAATTACAGATTTATTTAATATAATTTTGTGATTATCTTGTCAAATAATTTTTAATAAACATAGAAAATATATACTTATTTTTTAAAAATAATTTATTTGTAATTAATTTGAGAAATAAAATAATTTTAATTTTGAAATTATCGAAATAATTTTAAAAATTAATAAGATTTTACAAAAAGGCCCAAAAATGAAGGGTTATATTATAAGAATTCAGTTTTACTATATGTATAAATATCATAATAAATATTAAGATGATTTGTATCTACTACAAAGACAACTTAGTATATTAATAGAAAAAACAGTTTAGTAAGTTAATACAAAAGACCACTTAATAGGTTAATACAAAAGACCGCTTAGTGGGTTAATACAAAAGATAGTTTAGTAGGTTAATACATAATTTAACTTAGCAGGTTATTACAAAATATGTAACTACATATTCATATTGTCCATAAACTCTTGAAGCCACTCAATTCTGGGCTCATCATCCATACCATCGACAAATGCCATGTCATCAATCTCGTCCTCATGTAAATGCCTACATGCAAGTTTCAGAAAGGTGGTACTAACTCGTTCCCCCCTTGAACCTCATCAAAGTTGGATACACGGCTTTCTTCCAAGAATCTTTTCCAGCTATTCGATAGCGCATGCAACATCACTCATGCTGATCATCAATTCTTCCATCATCATCTGATCAATATTTTTTTCTTTTCGCTTACGTGACCTCGATGTATCTTCTGAAGAAAAGGTTTGCTGCTTACCTTTTGACTGATTACCATCGTTATGTTTGGTAGAAGGTCCCTCTCTACCAGCCGCATTTTGGGTATCCTCACCTACAGAATATTGTTGTTGAGGCTCCTCTCTATTAAAATCTTCTCCAAAATTGTCAAATGCAGATCTAGTCATACTGCTAGTAGCATGTATAGATGGCTTTAAAAAATACTTAACAAAATTACAAACATGCCCCCCTATCTGTGATACTAAAAAAATGATCAATCAAGTAACTCCTTTTTAAAAAAAAATCACTATATTATCAAAAGTTTGCAATTAAAGAAAGGATAAAAAAACTCTAGGTTGTTAGACAAAAAGCCCAAGTATGAGGCTCTGATACTAATTATTGACTCAAATTGATACTTTGAGAGGGGAAAAAAAGGCTTTTCAAATAATAAAATAAACTTTTAATAGATCAAATTCCAATATAATTCACCAAGAGAGATACTCATAATAGCATATAAATATCAATTAATCACGAGTATAATACAAGCAAGATAAGGAATAGAGTGCACCATGATTTTTATATAATTTGAAGACCAATTGCTCCCACTCCATAGCTCTTACTTCACTCTTGAGGCCTTCAATCATTTTACTAGTGATGTTGCTTTATCGGTGAAATTAATTTCTTACAACTCTTCTTGCACCAACTAGCAAAATGAACTCCCAATTGGAGTTTAAGCCTCTCAACCACTCCTAACAACATTAAAGTGAAATACAAGTAAAAGAATAGAAGTTAATCTTATAATTTTAACTCATGCAAAGTTCTCTCAAGAAAAAGATGAAGAACAATGAAAATTTGATTGAGATTGGCTTTGAATCATTTTAGTGGATTGACTTGGTTTTGACTTATCAAAAAAGTGTTATTTGTTCTTAATATCTAATTACCCACCCCCACTGCCCTCCTCTCCATCTTAGGTGATTTTTATACTTTCAAGATGATATTCCATTGATGGAAGTAGCCCAAATATTGGGAAGCACTCAAAAACCCACAATTGTAAGATCAAGGAAAACATAGATATGTTTGGTGAGCCACTAGGCACCTTGGCATGTGATGGTAGAAATGACATAATATAGTCGAGCCCCAAGAGTATGATCCAACCATCAAATGATCAGCAACAACCAACCCCTAAATAGAACTGTCACATGAAGATGCATAGGGAAGACCATATGTATCACAAATCCATCTCAAAGGAATATATGAGCAATCCCCCAGGATATCATGTCCATAGCAAAAATCTTATCACTACTATCATCACCTCTACCTCTTGTCAGGACCACCTCCTTATCTTTTAGATTAAACCATATATTTTCGTCTATAAAGAATGAGTAGGAAGAAGAAGTAGTTAGGGTATAAACGGAGAGAAACTCTAAGCAAGAGAAATGAAATTGAAGAAAAAGAGGTCTCAGTCATGTATGAAGAAATAAAGAGGTTTAAGAAGATATAAAGGCATAAGAATTAAGGAAAAAACTTTGACTGCATTGGAAAGAGGATATTCCATCCTCTTTCCCATGCACACACACCCTAAAACATACATGTGATTCCAAAAAAAATTCAAAAATTATGGGTGCTAGGGACTTAGCGTTCAAAATGAAATCCACACTCTAGGTTTATTGTACACAAAAAACAAATCATACACCAAGGGCTTGGTGCATCATGTTGAAAGATTGCTTAGAGTGCCCCTATTATTTGAAAAGAGAAATAATTCACAAAATATGAGGGTAGCATCAAGTATACCTCGATGGTACAATTTATCAAAAAATAGAAAGAATTGGCTTTTCAACTACACTTGCTAGAGAAGAAGCTCTCTAGCACCATTGTAAAGGATAGAAATCTCCTTTTTCATCACAAGATCTCTAGAAGAAGGATAATAAGGATGTTCTGCCCAAAAATAATGCTCCTTCTATCAGGAAAAGTAAAATTTTTTGAATCCTTAAAATCCGTTAAGTGGCTCACTTCCTTCAGGGTCAGTAACCTCTCCCCAAGAGAGAATAAGAATATGTGGGTGGCAAAGTTCTAGCATTCTATCATAGCACCAAGGAGAGCCCAGTACAATTGGATATGCCATAAGCCATTCAACATTGGAAAGTTCATATAAGAGACAGAGAACTCATATAAAGTTAAGAAGTGCTTCAAGATTTTCTTAACCCAAAAAAGATGATTAAAATAATACTTGTTGGAAATATCAGGAACCACCTTCAAGAATTCAAAATCAAGGGGCGCTAAAAAAATAAGAAAAAGAGGAGAAAAAAAGAGAAAAGAATTTGATTGGTGATTGGTGATTGGTTGGCTTTCGAATGAGACATCAAGATCATGGGATAGATCTAGAATCATTGTTGAAAGAAACCAAGAAAACTACAAAGAAAAGATGCCTTTTATTATATAGGAGAGATCACAAATTCAAAAGGAGAAGTGTGACCAAGTCACACCAAAAATAAACCCATAGAATCAACATCAATTTGGAAGCAAAAATTAGGTCAAATATTTGAAAAATTTTTAGAGATTTGGGTGCCAAAAATTTGGCACTCGAATTCACAAGCAAGAGCCCAAGAGATCAGCATGCAAACAAAAAACAATTTCTACAAAGTGATAATATAAGACCACGAGACTCTACTGAGATCTAAAGTTAAATTCCTCCTCGATGTCCAAGTTCTAACTGAAGATTTGATCATTATCTTCCTTTAGTGAATAGGCTACATCTCTCCTCTTTCTTCTCCATCTTTCTCATTACTTTTCATTATATTTGATAAATTTATATTAGAATTGATTCATCATGATAAATTTTAGCAGCTAATGTGATTTTTTTTTTAGCTTGTGTAATGCTATGGCAACTGTGCTAAACTTCTAGCTACTAACTCTCATATCATACTACATCAAGGAAAAAAAATAATGATTAGATGGAATGTATCTAGAATTGAAAATGAGTAAGTCACAATTTGAGAGAAGTAAGATAGAAGACATATGCAAAATAATCACCCCCTTAGCTTGTTTTATAGACCAAGCCAAAGTGTCACATGATAAACAATGGCTTGTTTTACAAACCGAGCTAGGGGGTTACATAATAAATAATGGCTTATTTTATAGACCAAGTTAGGGCATGATAAACAGTATGCTTTCAAATTGATAATATATGATAGTATGTTTTCAAAATAGTAAACCTTGTAAAAGGAGTGTAATAATTTCGATGAGAATTAAAGGCAAAAAGCCATAATAGACAAATTACCTTCACTCAGGAGGATTATTGTTTATATCAGAAAAATGTTTGACCTCTAGTGTTGCTCTTATGGGGCCACCTTAACGGGCTCATTTGGTTCGTGAATTTGTTGATTAGGTTACTTTGATCTCCTCTAAACATATTCTTCCACTTGAACTTCCCACCTCTGCTCTGTATTTTGCATCAAATTCATTTACCCTAGTGTGCTCCTAATTTCAATCAATTTGGATCCTCCTCCCATAGAAAAGAATCTTGCTATCCTAGATCCTTGAGACTTTTGGCATATTTTAACCTATCAAGACAAGATAGAAAGCTAAGGTTAAATAACTTGTCCAAGCACTTGGCCTTCTTTTAAGTCAGCTCCCATCAATTCCTCTCTGCTACAACCACTCTTCAAAAAAATATCATCCATAACATTGTATTTCTCCTAAGAAACTCCATCTACTTGCCCATCTTCTCAAGATCAACATTGATCTAGCTTACTTGCAGCACTCCTGACACTCTTGCCATTGTGTCTCCTGCTACTCCTTCCACTATTGCCACCCAATATGGTAAGAGAGCTTTTCCATAAGCCCCAGATACTCGCTCCTCATCTCTTAGCAAATTCCTTCAGATGGGAAGATTTCTAAGATCCGCTTCTAGGTTGGTGTTCTACAAGTTTGGAGAATTACCTAAACTCGATCTTTCCTGTGGTGTCATTGTTGTTTGAACTATTTTTTTCGATGTAAATATCCACTTTCCTATTGTAATTAAACACTTCACCATTAGCTCTATATCAAAGAACTAAGGAAAACCATTCTTACATATATGTTCATATTGCAGATTATGCTACAAGAAAAAAAATTGATTAGAAATAGTATTTCACATGATTATCAAAGTAGTATGGAGTAGAGTTTACCCTAAAAAATCTTTTGTTACTTTTGGATCATCTACTATTGGCCTGTAGTTGCCATACTCCCAAGTCCACTCATTTTTGTTCTTTGTTAACAAAAAAATTATATTTTGTAAAAAAAATTTTTCCATCTGGTCCTCATCTCATCTCAAGACACTCCTGCTAATTCATTGAACCTATGTGTGACTTTATTCCAAGTTTCTCTTCCGATATTTTCACCCTTGTTCCTACCCTCAATATGGTCATCCATTAGCAATCTCACAATTAAAATAACATCTTCCAAAATTCAATTTGTGGACCGTCATCCATCAACATTTACATCTGATTAATATCTTGACTTTTTCTCACCATGTGTTCTAGGACTTCGTTGAATAGATGTACTATGATCGTCCATACCTATAATCAAATATTTTAATATAAATTTATCAATCTGATTTTTAAAACACAGATAACAAAACTTCAAAAAATCCTACAACTATCTCGGAAGTATAAATAATGTTTAGAGATACAAGAATTTAAATGAAATATTGGTCATTCATTGTCAATTAACATGAACAAATTGTAGCAAAGCCTATAGATGCTAATATAAACGTTAAGAACTTAAATTTATCTAAACTCTAACTTTATGTGATCTATTTTTCAATTTAGTATGACTATTTATGTAACATTTGATTGTTAGTCTAACTACAAAACACAATAGTTATAGTCCTACTCTAAAACCAAACAAAAATAGTACTGTAGATTTTAAAGGATAAGAAGATCTTTGATACATCCCTTCAGTGTGGTTATAAGAATATGTCCTAGAATGCAACACTTAGCAGTATGATTTTAAATTTTAGTTTTGGGATTAGTTTTAATATCAGCAAAAAATATATATTTTAGTCGAAATAATTTCATTTCGATTTCAACCAAATTATTTTTAAACTTTTTTCTGTACTTTGAATTTAGATTTAAAAATATTGCAAAATTTACAAAAAAAATGAAAAGAATTACATTTAAATATTATTTTAAATTATTAAATACATAAATTTTTTGGTATAAGTTTGCTTCAATATTCAAAAAAATAAAGAGAAAAGTCCTTATATTCCAAAAAATTTTCAATTCTCTAAAAATTCCTTTTAATTTTTGAAATTATGATTCAACTCATTTGACATGACAAATATTATAAATAAATTCTTTCCATTAGCATTTAAAAATAGAGTTTTTAATAAACAATTACCTGCTTTATTGTAGATTTACGAAAAACTACCTACATTATCATTATTAGTAAAAAAAACTTGTCTTATACCACAAATATATAAAAAATAATCTCGATTAAAATATTTAAAAATTATTTTAATTTTATTTGATTTTATTCCAAATAATTTTTTAAAATTATTATTGGACAACCAGTTTGACAAAATTAGTTTCTAAATTCTCAGTTTCATAATGTCAGACAACCAATCGTTTATAAAAATGTTACTCATAAATGAATATAAAAAATAAGTTATCTTATTTCAGTTTTTACGAAAAATCGGTTGTTCGATTTTATGATATTAAAAATTTAAAATTCAACTTTATCAGAACGATTGTCTGACAATTAGAAAATAATTATCTGAAATAAAATAGAATAAAAATAATTTAATATTTTAATTCATTTAATTGATAAAATTAGATTAAAAAATATTTTTAAAAAATTTTTAATTGAGGTGGTTTTTTACAAATTTATTGTATAAAGTGAGTGATTTTTTGTTGATAATGATAAGATAGATGATTTTTCATAAATTCATAATAAGACAGATGATTATTTGCTAAAAACTCTTTAAAATACTATATTAATATTTTAGATAAAAAAATAAATATTATGACTGAAATAGATATTAATGATTAAAACTAAATAAATATAAATAGAATAAGATAAAATAATTAAAACTAAGTACATATAATTAAAAATTAAACATTATAATTAAAACTAATTCCATATGACTATTTTGATCATATTATTTAATTTTTAGATATATATTGCTATTACAATACTAGTTTTTAGTGCTAATGGTGACTATCAAAGGAAGTTATTGAGAATTTCAAAAGAGAGTGGAATTTTTAAAGGGTTGGAATCCGAGTTTTATAGATCAAGTAACCGTTTCATCTAAAATAAACGGGAGAAATAAAAATAATATATAAGTTAAATAAAATATATTTTTAAGTTTAAAATTAAATTTAAATTGAAATATTACGAATTTAACTGACTAAATATTTCGATTTTATAATTATCAAAATTTAAAAATTCTAAAATATTAAAATCTTAAAAAATAAACATTGCTTAAAATGTTTTTTTTTTTTATCAAACCAAACAAGTCAAGTGTGGTAGCAAATTTTTTAAAAAATGTCAAATTTCGGACATGATTGAACAGAACGAAAAATATTATTTCAGACATTAGACCAGTTCAAAGTAAGATTTGAAATTTTTATTTAAATATTTCGATTTTGACCGAAATTTATAGTGAGAATATCAACCAAGTGAATGATGCCATCCACATGGAGATACGACCGGCCGGGGAGGAGCATGAACATGAGCATTTTGACCTCGCGCTCGATGAAGAGCCCCCACATTGCGGACATGTGCTGCGGGAGATCAATGGCAGAGCACTCCATGACGAGGGCGGCAGACGAATCGGGGTCCTGGTTCACGGTGACAGCGTGGAACTTGACAATCTCACCTTTCATCTTCGCCTGCGAGTTATCGATCTTCGCTAAGTTGGCCGGCTCCTACTAGGTTTTTTAGCCAAGGTAGGAGAAGCACTCGTGGCCAAGAACGTCGACGAGCTTCTTGACATTGGCATTGTAGGTGAGAAGACCAAATTGGTCGATCTCGAGCACCTTCAGAAACATCTCCTGCTTGAACAGCTTCGTCCCCTTGAAGATATCCTCCATAGTCATAGACGCCGCAAGGACGCAAGTCTCGCCCTCAACGATGCCCTGCACGAGTTCTTTGACATGATGGGAGAGCTTGTCATGTAGGGAAATGAGGCGAGCGTACTTGAGGAGGCTCTCCTTGTCGTCGACGCAGAGGATGATGCGGAAGATGGCGGGGAGAACGAAGGGAAGCTTCTCGAAGCTCATGGCCTGGACGTCAAAGGTGTAGTTGACTGGTGAGACGTCGAAGACGGTGCAGGACTGGCCAGGAAAGACCTAGCCTTCCTGGCGAGCTTCATGATGGAGATGCGTCGTCCGGTGATGGCTAGAGATTCAGATGCGCTACCGACCTTGTAGAAAAACACCATCTTGTCTTGATGATGAAGAAAAAGAAAAAGAAGAAGGCAAAGTAGGAAACTTCAACTTGACTTGTAGCTATCTTCTTCTTCTTTCTGATGACGGGGGAGGAATGGTATCTTGATGTGGGTCTTGTAGCGCTACAAAGAAGGGAGATGGATTCAATGCAGAGCCATGCAGGTGCACAGGTGGAATTGGGAGGTTGTGTAACATATACCAAGTCCATTAACGCTCATTAAATTTTATCAATACCTCCGCGAACAAATCCATTCGTACCGTACGATACCGAACTTTTACCTCTAAAGTTTGAAAAGAGTGCTAGCAAGTTTGAACTTAATTTCCGTACCATACCGAACGTTGAGTGTTCCGCTTTTCCCGAACTACAGAGCTATCTTTCCCGAACACAAACCCGGCCTTTACGTCACTTTGGAGCGAACAAAGTCTATCCGGAGATCTCCACTCTCAACCAAGGTTTACCGTTTTGATTTCGGTTTCGATTTCGGGACCTAACGAAATTGATACGTTTTGACCGTTTTGGCCGTTTCGATTTAATTTCGGCCGTTTCGGTTTCGGCCGAAAGAATTTTTTAAATTATTAATTAGATGTTGACTAGAATTTGACTATATTTTGACTATACTTTGACTTCGAATTAAAAATATGATAAAATATTAGAAAAAATTTGGAAAAATTTGAAAAATTAGGAATGAATTTATACTTAATTTTACAATAATTTTAAATATTATTTAAACTAATTAAAATTAATTTTGATAATTAGTCACTGATATTATCTACTTTTAATATATATTAATGTATTAAAAAAATCTACAAGAAATAATATGAATATGATTAAAATTTAAAAATTAACATAAGCACATTTAACTTTTCATTAAAATGTATTTCACACATACATAATTTATAAAATCTAAGATAATACAACTAATCATCATAGTCATCATCAGTTGAGTTTGGAACATCTGGGTGTGAAATTATAAATTCAGTACCTGGATGAGCCGAACGAGCATTTGTAGGCATACGAGCCAGAACAACTACCTCTGCGCGATCACGTGGCAGCGGTTCTGAAGTATAACCATACATAGAAGGTCCAAAATGAAAATGATAATCATATTGATTGACAACACATAGTAAAAGTGGTCCAATAACCCATAAAAAATAAATATCACACTGTGCGAAGTGTTCAGAGAAAATTGCGGCAAGACACTGATTGATAGCATTAAGTGAACCTTATTGAGAGGCACGATAAATTTGATCATTGACTCTTCCACAGTCTTGTAATGCCTGCCCAATTAAGGCATGTCCAAGTAGATCATAGGCCGAAGGTGGAATCATTCTACGATAAAATATAAGTTTTTGGCAAAAAATTGACATAATTATTCTTCCTGCTTGCAGTGTCACTTGTTCTGGAACTGTAATATAATCATCCGGATTTGCCATTATCTATTTCAAAAATAATTATCTTATAATTGTCAGTATTTATGAACATAAAATAGATAAAAAAAATACGTCAGAAGGAAAATATTACAATAAATTGTGCTAATGAAATAGATAAATTATCATGCGATAAAATAAATCATATAGACATTAAATTTAAATGTCATAAAATTACAATAAGATATCAATTTAAGACAATGATGAAAACATCATTTCATAAATGATATAAATCTACGTCTTATAACCACATGCTGTTCCGAGGTGGATCTTGAAGAGATTGATATTCTTCATCACCATACTCATCAGTACGATGGAGTTGTGATCGATAGTATTGTTCAGCATGTGGATAGTAGAAAGTTATATGGTCCTCCATTGACTGATGATATCCTGGATTGTATAAAGACATCTCGCTCTGATAACCGTCATAGTACTAGAGCTCGCATTGTCTGTTGGACCTTGATTGACATCTTGCCCACCATATGAATCATATGGATATTGTGGCACATAACCGCCATATAAATTAAAGTCAAAAAACTCATTTACTCCATATTGTGAAACAGATGAAGATGAGTCATCATATTGTGATTGTTGAAAATTGGCGTCACCAGCTGCACTACCATTGCTACTATCACTTGTATAAGAAGTATTCTGCATTTTGTCAGCTTCCTCTTCCGCTTCTTCGTCTAAGAGACAGCGAAGAGCTTCTTGTGTATCAGGATGATTTAAGACAGATTCTTCTCTTTCTCGAATCCACTTTATCAAAGGATCATCATCTTCGAATATGGCAGACAAGTCGATTATCTCATCCTCTGGTGATCTTCTCCTCTGTAAGTTTCGGGCTCTTAAACGCATGTTATAATGATAGAAAACGAGTTTCTCCAATTTGTCCATTTTAAGTCTATTTTTAGTCTTCGTATGGATCAATCCAAAAGTTATCTAATTCCTCTCACATTGTGAACTTGA
The DNA here is from genome assembly GCA_005019695.1 of Trichopus zeylanicus subsp. travancoricus. Classification (NCBI taxonomy): domain Eukaryota; kingdom Viridiplantae; phylum Streptophyta; class Magnoliopsida; order Dioscoreales; family Dioscoreaceae; genus Trichopus; species Trichopus zeylanicus. The sequence goes on along the minus strand of RXID01016277.1, from coordinate 4,047 downwards.
AACAGTTTGACTTAAAATTCTGATGGTTATCTTTGCAAGATTAGGTGCTGCATGCCGCCCGTAAATACTCCACCATCTAGTTGTAATTTATGAGAAAAAAGTATTAATAAGTTGATATAGATTTAATTAGCAAATATGTATAATTATTGAATATCAACTATACCAGAAGTATCACTCCTAATAGCTACAATTGCTTGTTGTGTGCCAAGTCCTTGACTTTATTTTTGAAATCGTCGGCCTGTTTAATGAACGTACTCAAGTTAAGAACTTTCTTAATTATGTAAATAAAATTTAATACATAATTTACCTTGCGTAATGTCAATATTCTTGTTCTCATATCTAGCTCTATCTGCTCGATTACCTTTCGTAGCTTTTCGAGAATGGTATTACTATTGTTGACCTCATCGCCATATTGAAATATTGGATTCAGAAAGTACCCTACAAGATGATTAAATATGAATCAACAATACTATCATTATAACTTAGTAAAGTGCTATAAAATGACTCTTTACTCAATTACCTGCAGCATGAATATCTTTGGATAATGTTTTGTCCCAACGATGATCAATAATCTTCTCCCATTTGCGAAATTCAATTGTTCATATATTGTCGTCTTATTTGCAATTTTGCTCGTTCTATTGCTTTATATAAGAACCCCATCTGCGAATGATCATCTGAGTCAACAATTCGAAATACTTTAACTAATGAACTAAAACTTCCTATTACTTTTTCAACTGATTCCCAAAAACTTTCGTCTATGACTTGATTGCGGAATTTTTCAGAAAGTATTTTTTCAGACCGTTGCAACCTCAAATAATGTGCATTATATTCTTCACTGGTAAATAATCTCTTCAGTGCCTATCGGTGAGTATACAGGGAATCCAAGGAGATAAATTGTGTAGCAAACCGAGTAATTCATGGCCTGATAATCTCTCACCCCCGTGTTTCCTTTTTCATCAATTCAAGACACCAATTATGGTTATAAATAAATGACATCAACTTCTGACCATGCTCAACCACTTTTCTAATATCAGGATCCTTACCCATATCCTTCAGCATTAAGTCAATAGAGTGAGCTGCACAAGGTGTTCAGGAAAGATGTTTTTTTTTTTACATTAACTTTTTTCCAGCATATACCAGCGGAGCTGCATTATCAGTTACGACTTGTACCACTCTTGATTCCCCAATCTTCTCAATGACACTATCAATAAGATGATATAAGAAATTACCAGTTTTCGACTCCCCTGTTGTATCTACTGACTTGAGAAAAACAGTCCCTTCAGAATAATATACTAAAAAATTTATCAAATCTTTACTGTTTTGTGTCTTCCATCCATCACACATCAAGGTACACCCAAATTCATCCTAATATTTATAGAAGGTTTGGATAAAAGCATTCATCTCTTCAATTTTAAGATTCAGATACTTTTCAAAAATTTCACGAGAACTTGGTGGAGGAACTCCTGGGCCAACCTCTTGAGCGACACATATCATTCCATGATAGTAACCGCCATCTGCTAAATGAAATGGAACATGGTTGTAGAAAAAAAATTTTGATACTGCCCTACCCAACCACTGTTTTGTCTTCCGAAAATCAGTTGATGCTGTTATCAAATTTATTTAAGTATCATCTCTTGGTTTTAATAGAAATGGGTCAATTGGAGAAATATTTATACATCCGATGTCAGGAAGATGAAAATTCTCTCTTGCTTCTGAAGGGGCAGGTGTGTGTCGCTGTGTACGTGGCTCTCTGAAACTAATAGTTCGACGATCACAAATTGTGCCGGAAGTGCCAGCACCACCTTGAGTTTTCTCGTACAATCTTCGACTTTCGCGAAGTACTTCTTGAACCTCAGAATCATCGTCTTCATCATCAGAAATACGACTGAGATCTGGATTAGGTAAGTTGAGAAGTTCTTACTCAAAGCTTGATTTTTTGGCCTTATCATTTCTTCTACTTTCTCTGCTGGTTTGTACTAATGCCCGAAATGTTTGTCTCACTTCATTCGGGAATTTCTCACATGGCCGAACTTGGCCGGTGACTCCTCCTAAATGCTCTTTTAATATTGTAACTCCAGCACTAAGCACACGACGATACCATTTGTAACGAACTTTACAATTTTCTACATCCACTAATTCACAGTATTGTCATGCAATATCATCATCGCGAGACGTGTTTTGCCTTGGAGGCATATGCAATACAATAGTAGCAGTTACAGAACAAATGTTGGCCGAAGAAAATTTACCTATGATTAAGGAAAAAACTCTATTTTCACAAAATGTAATTTAATAAATAATTAAAAAGTAACTAACGAACACAGTAATAAATTACTTTAGGGTTTAGGATTTACTAACATATTTCTGATTTATTAGATAATTTCCACGTTAATTTAATCCGTAATACGTAATACATAATTTAATACGTAAATTAATACATAGTACGTAATTTAATACATAATGTACTACGTAATACGTAATTTAATACATAATACATAATGTAATACAGAATTTAGAAAATATATATAATTTACTATTTAATACATAATTTAATACGCAATGCATAATTTAATCCATAATACATAATTTAAAACGTAATAGATACGACATAATTTAATACATATTTTTAATACCAAAATTAATACCTAATACATAATTTAGTACATAATTTAATACGTAATACATAATATATCATTAATAGATAATATATAATTTAATACATAATACATACTACATAATTTAATACATATTTTATTATATAATTTAATACGAAATAAATAATTTAATACACAATACGTAATGTAATACATAATATATTATTTATTTAATAATTTAATACATAACTTAATACATAATACATAATTTAATACATATTTTAATACAAAATACGTAATTTAATACATAATTTAAGCCATAAATTAATATTTTAATACATAATTTAATACAAAATATATAATTCAATACGTAATTTAATACATAATTTAAATAATTTAATGCGTAATTTAAATAAGTTAATAATTCCATAATTTAATAATTTAATAATTTAAATAATTTAATACGTAATTTAAATAATTTAATAATTTGCCATTTTGTTACATACTTTAATACAAAATACATAATTTAATACGTAATTTAAATAATTTAATATGTAATTTAAATAATTTATTAATTTAATAATTTCATACGTAATTATTTATAATTTAATAAATTAATAATTTAATACGTAATTTAATAATTTAATTCGTAATTTAATACGTAATTTAAGCAGCAAATTCAACTTAATTTTCGGTAATTGATCATATTACTATTTCAATTTAGCAGATCCATAATACGCACAATGCAAATTGAGCAGATCCATAAAAACAAATAATTTGATCTTTTCTGTTTCAATTCAATTCTCAACATACATAATATATATGATACATCAATTAGCACCAACAGAAACTGAAATTATGATACATTAATTTATGATACATCATTTATCAAACTGAAAATTTTATACCTCTGCAACCGAAACAGAAATAGATTGCTGATCCACAAAACACTTTTACTAAGACAGCAGAACACTCAAATGAAATCGTCTGCAAAGTGCAAAACTCTTTCAATGAGTATATATAAGCCACAAGACTCACAGCCCATCGACATGTGATTCACGGGTAAAAACAAAGTAATTAATCAATCAATCAACACCAACCGACCAACTGACAGTCATCCACCCGTGATTCCCGGGGAAAAAAGCAAAGCAACCTCAATAATTCACAGTGATTATATTTGTGATTAACTAAATAAAACGTGATTAACTAAATAAAACAAACCAGTATAGTAAACCCTAAACCGAGAGCGGGGCAAGCGTCGGTCGCCGGCCGACCTGCGCTCGCGGGGGGAGCTGCGCTCGCCGGCCGAGCTGCCATCGCCGGCGGAGTTGCCCTAGCCGCTGGAGCTGCTCTCGCCGCGGGAGCGCGCTCGTCGCCAGTTGAGCCGCAGAGATGCCACGCAGAGATGCTGGAGATGCCGTGGCTGCTGAGCTCGCCGGAGATGCTGGAGATGCCG
>RXID01016276.1:0-25648 GCA_005019695.1 Trichopus zeylanicus subsp. travancoricus | reverse complement strand
AATGGTAGTATTAATAGTGGTAAAATAAGTAGTAGTAGTAGAAGTTGTTGGAGTTGCAATAGTTGTTGTGCTAGTAATAGTAGTAATAGTAGAATTAGTAGCAGCAATATTAGGACTAGGAATAGTAGTAGTAGTAATAGTAGTAGTAGTGCTAGTAGAAGTAATAGCAGTACAAGTGGTAGAATGATTAGTAGGTGTCGTAATAGTAGCAGCATTAGTAGTGGTAATAGTAATAGTAAAAGTAGCTGGAGTAGTAGTAGACGAAGCAGTTATAGTTGTAGAAGTAGTAGCAATAGAAATAGTTTTAGGTGAAGTAGTAATAGAAGTAGTAATAGTAGTAGTACTACAAGTAGTAGCAATTGTAGTGGCTAGCAATTGAAGTAGGGGTGGAAGTCGTAGAAGTAGTGGTAGTAGTAGTTGTAGTAGTAGGAGCAGGAGTAGTAGCAGTAGTAGTACTAATAGTCATAGTAATAGTAATAGCAGTAGCATTAGGAGTCATAGTCATAGTAGCGGGAGTAGTAGTAGTAGTTGTTGTTGTTGTACTAGTAGTAGCAGTATTAGTAGAACTAGTAGTAGTAGTAGTAGTCGTAGTAGTAGTAGTAGTAGTAGTAGTAGTAGTACTAGTAGTAGTAGTAGTAGTAGTAGTAGTAGTGCTAGTAGTAGTATAATAGTGCTAGTAGTAGTAGTTGTTGTAGTAGTAGTAGTAGCAGTTGTAGGAGTAGTTATGGGACTAATAGTAGTAGTAGTGCTAGTAGTCTTAGTAGTAGCTGCTGTAGCAGTAGTAGTAGTAGTTGCATGAGTAGCAATAGCAGTGGTAGTAGTAGTAGTGGTGGTGGTAGTAGTTGTAGCAGTAGTTGTAATAGCAGTAGCTATAGTAGCACTAGTTGAAGCAGTAGTAGTAGCAGCAAAAGTAAGACCAGTAGTACTATTAGTGGTTGTAGTAGATGTTGTAGCATTAGTAGTGTAGTAGTAGGAGTAGCAATAATAGTTGAAGTAGGTGAAGTAGTGGTAGTTATAGTTGTACCAACAACAACAATAATTGTAAGAGCAACAGCAGCAGCAGTGACCGTAGTTGTAGTAGTAATAGTATTAGCAATAGCAAGAACAACAGTAGTAGTAGTTGTAGTATGAACAACTGCAGCAGTAGCGGTAGAAGTGGTCATAGTACAAGTAGTACTAGTCATGTAGTAGAAGAAGTAGCAATATTAGTAGCAGTAGTAGTAGAAGTAAATGAAATAGCAATAGTTGTTCTAGTAGTAGTAGTTGCAGTGGTAGTCGAAGATGTGGTAGCAATAGTAGCAGTAGTAACTGTAGTAGCTGTAGCAATAGTAGTAGCAGTCATAGCAGTAGCAATAGCAGTACTAGTAGTAATAGAGGTAGTAATAGAACTAGAAGTAGTAGTAGTAGTAGTAGGAGTACAAGTAGTAGTAGGAATAGTAGTAGTAGTCGTAATACTAATAGTAGTAGTATTAGTTGCAGCAGTAGTACTAGTAGCAGTCGTAATTGTAGAAGCAGTAGCAGTAGTAGTTGTAGTAGTAGGTACAACTATAGTAGTTGTAGCTATTGTTGCGGCAGCTATAGTAGTAGTAGTAGTAGTAGTAGTAGTAGTAGTAGTAGCATTAGTTGTAGCTGTTGTAGTTGTACCAGTAGTTGTAGTGATAGTAGCAATAGTTGGAGTAATAATAGTAGTAGTAGTAGTAATAGTAGTAGTAGCAGCAGAAGTTGTAGCAGTTCTAGCAGCTGTAGTAGTAGTAGCAGTGCAGTGTAGTGGTAAATATAGTAGTAGTAGTAGTAATAGGAGCAGCGACAGTAGTAGTAGTATTAGTAGTAGTTGTACTAGTACTACTAGTTGTAGTAGTAGTAATAGTAGTAGTAGTGGTATTAGTATTAGTAGTAGTAAGTGTAGTAGTTGTAGTAGTAGCAGCAGCAGCAGTAGTAGTTGTAGTAGTAGTACTAGCAGCACTAGCAGTAGTAATAGCAGTGGTTGTAGTGGTATTAGTAGTAGTAGTAGTAGTAGAAGAAGTAGCTATAGTTGTAGCCATAGTAGTTGTAGCCATAGTAGTAGTACTAGTAGTTGCAATAGTAGTGGTGGTAGTAGTAGTAGTAGCAGCGGTAGTTGTAGCAGTAGTATTAGGAGTTGGTGAAGTTGTAGTAGTAGTAGCAGCAACCACAGCAATAGTAGTAGTAGTATTCGTAACAGTTATAGTAGTCATAGTGGTACTAGTAGTGGGAGTTGAAGTAAAAGTAGTAGCTGAAGTTGAAGTAGAAGTAGCAGTAGTAGCAGTAGCAGTTGGAGTAGTAGTAGTAGAAGCAGTAGCAGTAGTTGAAGTAGAAGTAGTAGTAGTCGTAGTTGTTATAGTAGTAGCAGCCATAGTAGTAGAAGTTGTAGCAATAGTAGTCCAACCATCCGTAGTTGTAGTAGAAGTTGTATTAGTAGTAGGAGTAGGAGAAGTAGTGGTAATAGCATCAATAGTTGCTGTAAAAGTAGTAGTTGAAGCAGTATTTGCAGAGCAATAGTAGTAGTAGTAGGAGTAACAGTAGCGGTAGTGGTAGTGGAAGTAGTAGTAGTAGTAGTAGTAGTAGTAATTGTAGGAGCAGTAGTAGTCACAGTAGGAGTAACAAGAGCGATTGTAGTAGTAGAAGTAGTAGTTGTGGTAGTAGCAGTAGGAGTATCGGTAGTAGCAGTAGAGGTTGTAGTAGTTGTAGTAGTAGGGGTAGTAGTTGTAGTAACAGGAGCTATAGTAGTGTTGGCTATAGTAGATGTAGTAGGAGCAGGACTAGTAGTTGTAGAAGTAGCAGGAGCAGTGGGAATGCTAGTAGCAGTAGTTGCAGTAGTTGGAGCGATATTAGCAGATGTAGTAGTAGCAACAATCATAGTAGTAGGAGTAGCAGTAATAGCAATAGTAGTAGTTGTAGTAGGTATTATTGTTGGAGCAGTAGCGATAGTAGTAGTAGTAGCAGTTGTAGTAGCAGTAGTTGAAGAAGTAGTAGTCAAAGTAGCAGTAGGAGTATCATTGCAAAAAATAATAGTAGTTGTAGAAGTAGTAGTAGTAGTCACTAAAGTACTAGTAGCAGTAATTGTCATAGTAGTAGAAGAAAAAGTAGCAATAGTAGTAGTAGCAGCTGCAGCAGTAATGGTAGTAGTAGCAGTAGCATTAGTAGTAGGAGTAGTAGTAGTGGTATTAGTAGTAGTAGCAGTAGTAGTAGTAGCATTTGAGGAAGGAGCAATAGTAGTAGTTGTAGTAGAACTAGTAGTAGTAGTAGTAGTAGTAGTAGTAGTAGTAGTCGTAGTAGTAGTAGTAGTAGTAGCAGTAGTTATAGTTTGAGAAGTCGTAGTAGTAGTAGGAACTACAGCAGCAATCGCAGTGGCACTAGTAGTAGTAGTAGTAGTATTAGTCATAAAAGTAGTAGCAACAGAAATAGTAGTAGTAGTAGTCATAGCAGTGGTAGCAGTAGTGGCAGTATAGCTGTAGTAGGAGTAGTAGTAGTTGTTGTTGTAGTAGCCGTAGTAGCAGTAGTTTCAGTAGTAGCGATAATAGTAGCAGAAGCAGTAGTAGTAGCAGTAGTAGCGGAAGTAGTAGTAGTTTCAGTAGTTGGGGTAGTAATAGTGGTAGTTATAGCAACCATAGCGATAGCAGTAGCAATAGCAATAGCAGCAGTAATAGTAGTAGCAATAGTTGACGTAGTAGAAGTAGAAGTTGCAGTAGCAGTGGCAATAGTAGCAGCTGTAGTACTAGTAATAGTGGAAGTAGAAGTAGCAATTGTATTAGTGATAGTAGTAGTAGTTGTTGCAGTAGCAACAGTAGTAGAAGCAGCAGTTGTAGTAGCAGCAGCAGGAGTAGCAGCAGTTGTAGAAGTAGTTGTTGTAGTAGTAGTAGTAGTAGAAGTAGAAGTAGTAGTGGTGGTAGTAGTAGCAAAACTAGAAATATGAGTAGTTGTAGTAGTAGTAGAAGTAGTGGTAGTAGCAGTAGTAGTAGTAGCAGCAGTAGTAGTAGTAGTAGTAGTAGAAGTAGTACTAGTAGCAGTAGTAGTTGTAGAAGTATTAGCAGTAGTAGTTCTTGTAGTAGAAGTAGTAGTAGTAGTAGTAGTAGTAGTAGTAGTAGTAGTAGTAGAAATAGTTGTAGGAGCAGTAGATGTAGTAGTAGTAGCAGTAGTAGTAATTGTATTAGTTAGTAGTAGTAGTTGTTGTTGTTGTAGAAATAGTTGTAGGAGCAGAAGTCGCTGTAGTAGTCGCAGCTAGCAGCAGTAGTAGTAATTGTAGTAGAAATAGTAGCAGCAGCAGCAGAGTAATAGTAGTAGTAGTAGTCGTAGTAGTAGTAGTCATAGAAATAGTTGTAGTGGTAGTGTTGTTGTAGTTGCAGTTATAGTAGTAGTAGTATAGGTAATTGTAGTAGTAGTAGTTGCAATGGTAGTTGTAGTTGTCATTCTAGTAGTAGTTGCACGAGCAGTAGTAGTAGCAGGAGGAGGAGGAGGAGTAGTAGTATTAGTGGTCATTCTAGAAGTAGAAGTAGTAGCAGAAGTTGTAGTAGAAGTAGTAGTAGTTGTTATTGTTGTTGTTGTAGTAGTAGTAGTAGTAGTAGTGGTAGTAGTAGTAGTGATAATAGTAATAATAGTACTAGTACTCGCAGCTATTGTAATAGTAGTGGTAGTTGTAATCATTGCAGTAATAGTAGTAGTAGTAGGAGCAGCAGTAGAGGTAGTAGTAGCTGTAGTAGTAGTAGTAGTAGTCATTGTTGTTGTTGTTGTGGTAGTAGTTATAGTAGTAATAGTATTGGTCATTGTAGTAGTAGCGGGAGTAGTAGTAGTAGTAGTAGTAGTAGTAGTAGTAGCAGTAGTAGTAGCAAAAGTAGTAGCAGTAGTAGTTGTGGTAGTAGCGACAGTAGCAATGCCACCAAGGGAAGTAGTAGTAGCAGTAGTCATCCTCATAGTAGTAGTAGTAGTAGAAGTAATAGTAGTAGTAGCAAGGGCAATAGTATAGCGGCAATTAGTAGTAGTAGCAGAGTAGTAGTAGTAGTCATCATATAGTCGAGTAGTAGGAGTAGTAGTCTGTCAGCAGTAGTAGTAGCAGTAGACGTAGTAGTTGTTGTTGTTTGTAGTAGAGTAGTCGCCGCAGCCATTAGCCAAGTAGTCAATAGTAGTAGTAGTAGTAATCGTAGTTATCTAGTTATTATTGTTGTAGTAGTAGCAGGAGTAGTAGTATTTGTGGTAATAGTAGTAATAGTAGTATAAATAGTAGTGGCAGGAGTAGTAGTAGTTGTGGTAATAGTAGTAATAGTAGTATAAGTAGTAGAAATAGTAGTTGTAGTAATAGTAATATTATTATTATTAGTAGTAGTAGTAGTAGTAGCAGTAGTTGTAATAGCAATAGAAGTAGTAGTAGTATTAGTAGTAGGAATAGGAGTAGTTGTAGTAGAAGTAGTTGCAACAGTAGTAGTAGCTGCAGTAGCAGGAGTAGAAGTTGTTGTAGTAGTAATGTTAGCAGAACTTGTAGTAGGTATAATAGTAGGAGTACTAGTGGTTGTAGTAGTAGCAGAAGTGGTAGAAGAAGAAGTAGTAGTAGTAGTTATAGAAGTAGTAGCAGTGATGGTAGTAGCAGTAGCAATAGTTGCAATAGTAGTAGTAGTAGTAGTAATCGTAGTCGTGGTTGTTGTAGTAGTAGCAGTAGTTGTAGTAGTAGCAGTTGCGGTTGTAGAAGTAGTAGTCAAAGTAGTCACAGTAGTAGCGCAACTAGAAGTAGTAGTAGAAGTAGCAGAAGTCATTATAGCGGCAATAGTAGTAGTGGTAATAATATTATTTGTCGTTGCAGCAGTATTAGCAGAAGTAGCAGTAGGGGGAGCAGATGTAGTTCTAGCTTTAGTAGTAGTAGTAGTAGTAGTAGTAGTAGAAGCAGTAGTAGTAGCAGTATTAGTTGTCATAGTAGTAGTTACAGTAGTACTAGCAACAGCAGTAGTAGCAATAGTTGCGGTATTAGCAGTAGGAGTAGTAGAAGTAGTAGTTGCTGTTGCAGTTGTTGCAGCAGTAGCAGTAGCAATAGTAGTTGTTGTTGTTGGTGTAGTAATCGTAGAGGCCAAAGTAGTAGTAGTAGTATTAGGAGTATTAGTAGTGGTAGTAGCAAAAGAAGTAGTTATAGTAGTAATAGCATTAACAATAGTAGTTCCAGTAGTAGTAGCAGTAGGAGAGGCAATAGTAGTAGCAGAAATAGTAGTAGTTGTTGTCGTTATAGAAGTAGTAGTAGTAGTTGTTGTTGTAGTAACAGCAGTAGCGGTAGTAGAAGTGGTAGTAGTAGTAGTAGAAGTAGTACTAGTAGTACTAGCAGTAGTAGCAGTAGTAATAGATGCGGTAGTAATAGTAGTAGTAGTAGCAGTAGTATTAGGAGACGTAGTAGTAGTTGTTATTGTAGGAGAAGTAGTAGTAGTGGTAGTAGTAGTTGTAGTTGTTGTAGTAATACTAGTAGTAGAAGTAGTTCTAATAGTAGTGGTTGTAGAAGCAATTTTAGCAGTAACAGTAGTGGTAGAAGCATTAGTAGCCGCATTAATTGTGATAGTAGTATTAGGAGTAGGAATAGTAGCAGTAGTTGCAGTTGTAGTAGTTGTTTGTTAGTAGTAGCAGTAGTACTAGTAGTTGTAGCAGTACTAGTAGAAGTCGTAGCAGTGTAGTAGCAGTAGAAGCAGTAGCAGTAGTAGTAGTAGTAGTAGGAGTCATAGTAGAAGTAGTAGTAGCAGTGGTATCAACAACAACAACAACAACAACAGTAGTAGTAGTAGTTATAGCAGCAGCAACAACAACAGCAGCTGTAGTAGTAGTGCTAGAAGTATTAGTAATAGTATTACAATCCATAGTAGTAGTGGTAGTAGTAGTAGTATTGCTCGTAGCAGTAGTAGTACTAGTAGTACTAGTAGCAGCAGCAGTTGTAGTAGTAGCATTAGAAAAAAGTAGTAGCTGTAGTAGTTGTAGTGGTAGCAGCAGTAACTATTGTAGTAGGAGGAGTAGTAGTAGTAGCAGTTGAAGTAGTAGTTGTTGTAATAGTAGCAAGAGTAGTTGTAGTAGTAGTAGTAGTAGTAGTAGTAGCAGCAACAGCAGCAGCAGCAGTAGTAGTAGCAGTAGTAGTAGTAGTAGTAGTAGTAGTAGTAGTAGTAGTAGCAATAGTTGCAGTAATAGTAATAGCAATTGTAGCAGCTATAGTAGTAGCAATACTGGTAGGAGTAGTAGTAGTAGTAGCAATAGTAGTAGGATTTGTAGTAGTAGTTGTTGTAATAGTCGCAGTGGTAGTTGCAGTAGTAGTGGTTGCAGCAGCAGTAGCAGTAGGAGAAGTAGAAGGAGTAGTAGTATTAATAGTAGTAGTAGCAATTGCAGCAGCAGCAGTCATAGTAGTAGTTGTAGTAGTAGTAGTCTTAGTAGTAGTAGTAGTAGTTGCCATATTAGTAGTAGCAGCAGCAATAGTAGCTACAGTAGTTGTAGCAGTAGTGGTAGTTGTAGCAGTTGCAGCAGTAACTAGCAATAGTAGTAGGAGCAGTAGTAGTCGTAGCGGCAGCAGCAGCAGCAATGGTTGTAGTTGTTAGAGTAGTAGTATTAGTAGCAGCAGTTGTAGTAGTAGTAATAGTAGTAGAAGTAGTAGTAGTCAAAGTAGCAGTAGCAGTCATGGTAGCAGTAGTATCAATATTAGTAGTAAAAATCGGAATTGTAGTAGCAGTAGCAGTAGCAGCAGCAGTAGTCATAGTTGTAGCAATAGCTGTCGTAGCAGCTGCTGTAGTAGTAGTAGTATCAGTAGTAGTAACAGTACAACTTCTACAACTTACTGCTATGACTACAACAAAAATTACTACTCCTACTTTTACTCCTACATTTTGTCCTATTACTACTACTACTACTACTACTATCACTACTGCTACTACTCCTACTACTAGAAGTGCTACTATAACAATAACTATTATAACAACTACTGCTACTACTACTACTCTTGCTGCATGATAAAGTTTTTGAATCTATTATGATGACAACCGTAAACACGAAAGGTTAGTCGCAAGGGGAAGGCTATGTTGGGATGAAACCCAACCGAGCTCTAAGACATTTGGCAGTCAAAACAAAAAAGAAGAATGAAGACTGAGCTGAAAAATTCAAATTCCGCTTTTGATTCTACTGCTATTGCTACTAATACCGCGACTACTACTACTGCTACCACTACTTGGACTACTACAACTGCTGCTACTGCTACTATAATTACTACCACAACTACTACTACATCAAGTCCTACTTCTACTGCTGCTACTATTATAGTGGCAGTAGAAGTAGCAGTAGCACTAGTTGTGGAGTAGTTGCTATAGTAGTTGCAATAGTAGCATCAGTAGCAGTAGTAACAGTTGAAGTAATCATAGTCATTGTAGTAGTAGCATCAGTAGTCGTAGTAGTTGCAGTAGTTGCTGTAGTAGTTGTTGTAGTAGTAGTAGTAGTTGAAGTAGTAGCAGCAGCAGCAGCAGTAGTAATGGTAGTAGCAATAGCAGTAGCAGTAGTAGTAGTAGTTGTAGTACAAGTAGTACTAGTAGTACTAGTAGTAATACTAGTACTATTATGAGTAGTAGTAGTAGTAGTACTAGTAGAAGTAGTTGCAGTAGAAGTAGTTTTAGTAGTAGTAGTAGTAGTAGTAGTCGCAGTAGTAGTTGCGCTAGTAGTATCAGTAGGAAAAGTTGAAGGAGCAGTAGTATTAGCAGCAAAAGCAGCAGCAGCAGCAGTAGTAGTAGTTGCAGTCTCAGTAGTAGTAGTATTAGTAGTTGTCTTAGTAGCAGCAGTAGTAATAGTAGCAATAGTCATACCAATAGTAGTGGTAGTAGCAGTTGTAGTAGTTGTAGCAACTGCAAAAACTGTAATTATGGGAGTGGAAGTTGTAATAGTTCTAGTAGCAGTAGTTGTAGTAGTTTTAGCCCCAGCAGCAGTAGTAGTAGTAGTCGTAGGAAAAGTAGCAGTAGTAGTAGTATTAGTAATAGTAGGAGTAGTATTAGTGTTAGTAGCAGTAGAAGTAGTAGTAGTAGTAATTGGACTAATAGTAGTAATATTAGTAACAGTAGCAATAGCAGTAATAGTTGTAGTAGAAGCAGTAGCAATACCAGTAGTAGTAGTAGTAGTAGCAGCAGCAGTAGTAGCAATTGTAGAAGTAGTAGTAATAATAGTAGTTGCAGTAGTAGTAGTAGTAGTAGTGGTGGTGGTGGTGGTAGTTGTTGTCATTCTTGTTATAGGAGAAGCAACCGTACAAGTATTAGTAGAAGTAGTACTAGTAGCAGTAGTAGTATTTGTTGCTGTAGTAGTAGTGCTAGTAGCAGTAATAGTACTAGTTGAAGTATTAGTACTAGTACCAGTAGAAGTACTAGTAGTAGAATTTGTAGTAGCAGCAGTAGTAGTAGTAGTAGTGGAAATAGTAGTAGCAGTCTAACCAGTAGTAGCAGTAGTCGCAGTAATAGAAGTTGTAGTAATACTAGGAGAAGTTGTAGTAGTAGTAATAGTAGTAGTATTAGTAATAGTAGTAGTAGTAGTAATACTTGTACATGTAGTATCAGTAGTAGCAGAAGTATTATTAGTTGGAGTAGAAGCAGTAGTAGTAGTAGTATTAGCAATAATAGAAATAGTATTAGGAGAAGTACTAATAGTTGCAGAAGTTGTAGCGGTAGCTGTAGTAGTATTTGTAGTAGCAGCGGCAGTACTAGCAGTGTAGTAACAGCTACAGTAGTAGTTGAGCAGTAATAGTATTTGTAGTAGCAGCTACAGTACTAGCAGTATAGTAATAGCTATAGTAGTAGTTGAGCAGTAGTAGTAGAATTAGCAGCAATTGTAGTAGTAGCAGTAGTAGTAGCGGCAACAGCAATAGGAGTAATGTGGTTGTAGTAGTAGTAGTAGCAGTTGTAGTAGCAGTAGTAGCAGCAGCTGTAGTAGCGGCAACAGCAATAGGAGTAGTGTGGTTGTAGTAGTAGTAGTAGCAGTTGTAGTAGCAGTAGTAGCAGCAGCTGTAGTAGCAATTGCAGTAATCTTTGTAGCTCTAGTTGTAGCAGTACGAGAAGTAGTCGTAGTAGTAGTAGCGGTAGCAATAGTAGTTGTATTAGTAGCAATTGTAGTAGTACTGGTTGTTATAGTAGCTTTAGTAATAGTAGTTATAGCAGCTGTATCTATAATAGAAGTAGTAGTAGTAGAAATCATAGTAATGGTTGTAGTAGCATAAGTAGTAGTACTGGGATTGGTTGTTTGAGTAATGGTTGTGGTAGTAGAACTATTAGTAGTAGTAGTGGTGGTGGTGGTTGTGGCAGTAGTAGTAGTAGTAGTATTACTAACAGTATTAGTAGTAGAAGTTTTCGTAATATTAGTATTATAATTGTAGTTTTAGTTGTTGTAGTGCATATAGTAGTAATTGTTGTAGGTGTAGTAGTAGAAGTAGCCATTGTGGCAGTAGTTGTAGTAGTAGTAGTACAAGTAGTAGTAGTAGTAGTAGCAGAAGTCATAAGAGCACCAGAAGCAGTAGTAGTAGTAGTAGCAAGAGAAGTAGCAGTAGCGCTAGTAGTTGCATTGGTAGTGGTAGTAGTTGTAGTAGTAGTATTAGCAGTAGTAATAGTAGTTATAGTAGTAGTAGCAGTAGTAGTAGCAATAGTAGTAGCATATGTAGTAGTAGTCATAGTATTTGAAGTAGTAGTAGCACTGTGAGTATTAGTAGTAGTAGTATTTGTAATAGTAGTATTCTAGTAGTAGTATTAGTTGTAGTAGTATTTATAGTAGCAGATGTAATAGTTGTAGTAGTAGTATTAGTAGTAGTAGGCGTAGTAGTAGAAGTAGTTGGAGTAGTAGTATTATGAGTCGTACTAGAAGTAGCAGTGGTAGCAATAGTTGCAGTACTGGAAGTAGGAGTAGTAGTTGGAGTAGTGGTAGAAGCAGCAGTAGTAGTAAGAGTAGTCACAGTAGTAATAGTAGGGTCAATAGTTGCAGTAGTATCAGTAGTAGTAGTAGATGTAGTAGGAGGAGAAGAACTAGAAGTAGTAGTTGCAGCAATAGTAGTAGTAGTAGTAGCAGCAACAGTAGTAATTATAGTAGTAGTTACTATAGTAGTCATAGTAGTAGTCGTAGTAGTAGCATTAGTAGCAGTCATAGCTGTCATAGCAGTAGTTGTAGTAGCAGCAATAGTTGTAGAAATAGTAGTAGAAGGAGTATTAGTAGTAGTAGAAGTCATGGTAGTAGCATCGTTAGTAGTAGGAGCAGTAGTAGTTGGAGTAGAAGTAGGAGTTTTTGTTGTAGTAGTAGTGGTAATCGTAGCAACAGCAGTGGTAGTAATAGAAGTAGTACTAGTGGCTACAGTTGTAGGACGAGTTGGAATAGAAGTAGAAATTGGAGTAGTAGCAGTTGGAGTTAGGGCAGTAGTAGGAGGAGGAGTTGCAGTAGCTGTAGGAGTTGGAGTAGGAGTCATAGTAGCAGTAGTAATAGTAGCAGCTGGAGCAGCATAGTACTAATAGGGGGAGTAGTAGTAGTAGTAGTAGTAGTAGTAGTAGTAGTAGAAGTAGTAGTAGTAGTAGTAGCAAGAGTAGTAGTTGGAGTAGTAGTAGTTGGAGTAATTGTAGCAGTAGTAGTATTACTAGTAGGATTAGTAGTAATAGTAGTGTTAGTATTAGTAGTAGTAGTACTAGTTGTAGGAGGAGGAGGAGGAGTAGCAGTAGTGGAAGTAGTAGTAGTAGAAGTAGTAGTAGTAGTATTAGCAGTCGGAGCCAATGTAGTAGTAGTAGAAGCAACAGAAGTCATCATAGCAGTAGCACTAGTTGTAGTAGCTATAGTAGTTATACGAGTAGTAGTAGGAGTAGTTGTTGTTGTTGTTGTAGTAGTAGTAGTAGTAGTCGTCGTATTAGTAGTGGAAGTAGTAGTAGTGGCAGTAGTAGGAGCCAATGTAGTAATTGTAGTAGTAGCAGAAGTCATGGTAGTAGTAGCACTTGCTGTAGTAGCAGCAGTAGTTGTTGAATTAGTAGTAGGAGTAGTTATTGTAGTAGTAATGGTAATAGTAGCAGCTGCAGCAACAGTAGTAGTAGTAGCAGTAGTAGTAATAGTAGTAGCAAAAGTAGTATTAGGAGTAGTTGTATTAGGAGGAGTAGTAGTAGTAGTAGTATTAGGAGTAGTTATAATAGTCGTAGTAGTAGTAGTAGTAGTAGTATTAGGAGTAATTATAGTCGTACTAGTAGTAGTAGTAGCAATAGTTGCCATTGTAGCAGAAGAAGTATTAGCCATAGTAGCAGTAGTACTTGCAGTAGAAGTCTTAGTTGCAGTAGTCACATCACTAGTAGTAGTAGCGATCGTAGTAGCAGTAGTGGTCGTTGTGTTGTAATAGAGGTAGTAGTAGTAGTAGCAGCAGAGTAGTAGGATTTGTAGTAGTAGTAGTTGTAGTAGCAGGAGTAGTAGTCGCTAGAGTAGCAGCCGTAACAGTAATAGTAGTAGTAGTAATAGTAGTAGTGCTAGCAGTATCAGTAGTTGTAGTAGTAGCAGTAGTAGCAACAGTAGTACTAGAAAGAGAAGTAGTAGTTGTTGTTATTATAGGTGAAGTAGTAGTAGTAGCTATAGTAGCAGTACGAGTAGTAGCAGAACATGAAATAGCAGTTGTAATACTAGTAATAGTAGTAGTAACAATAGCAATAGAAGTAATAGCAGCAGCAACAATAGTGGCAGTAGTAATTGTGTTAGCAGTTGCGGTAGTAGTTGTAGTAGTGGCAGTAGTAGTAGTAGCAATAGAAGCAATAGTAATGAAGTAGGAGTAGAAGCAGTAGTAGTAGTAGTTTAAGTTGGAGAAGTCATAGTAGTAGTAATAGTGGTAGAAACAACGACAACAACAACACTGGCAGAAGTAGTAGCAGTAGTAGTTGTAGTGGCAGTGGTAATGGTAGTAGTAGTAGTTGTAGTAGTAGTAGTAGTAGCAAGAGTAGTAGCAGTAGTACTATTTGTTGCAGTAGTAGCTGTAGTAGTTGGAGTAGTAGCATTAGTAGCAACTACAGTAGTAGTTGCAGTAGTAGTAGCAACAGTAGTAGTAGTAAGGGGAGTAGCAGTTGCCGTAATAGTACTAGTTGTAAAAGTAGTAGTAGTAGTACTTACAGTAGTAGCAATAGTTCTAGCAATAGTAGTAATAGTAGTTGTTGTAGTAGTAGTAGCTGTAGTAGCAGTACCAGCAGCAGCAGTAGTAATAACAATAGTAGTAGTAGTAGTAGTAATAGTAGTAGTAGTAGTAGTAGTAGTAGTAGTAGTAATCACAGTAGTAGTTGCAGTAGTAGTAGTGGCGACAATAGTATTAGTAGGAGAAGTACAAGGAGTAGTAGTAATAGTAGCAACAACAGCAACAGCAGTAATAGTAGCAGTAGTAGTAGCAATCTCAATAGGGGTAGTAGTAGTAGCAGTAGCAACAATAATAGTAGTAGTTGTTGTTGTAGTGGCAGTAGTAGTATAGTATTAGTGGTAGAACTAGCTATAATAGGAGGAGGAGTAGTAGTAGCAAGAGTATTAGCAATAGAACCAGTTGTTGCAATAGTTGCTATAGTAGTTGCAGTAGTAGCATCAGCAGTATGAGTAAGAGTTGAAGTAGTAGCATCAGTAGTAGTAGTAGTTGCAGTAGTTTCTATAGTAGAAGTATTAGTAGTAGTTTTTCTAGTAGTAGCAGTAGTAGCAGCAGCAGCAGTCGTAATGGTAGTAGCAGAACTAGTAATAGTAGTTGTTGTAGTAGAAGTAGTAGTAGTAGCAGCAGCAGCAATAGTAGTAGTAGTAGTAGTAGTAGTAATAGTAGTAGTAGTAGTAGTAGTAGTAGTAGTAGTAGTAGCAGTAACATTTGCAGTAGTAGTAGTAGTAGTTGTTGTTGTTGTTGTTGTAGTAGTAGTAGTGGTAATCGCAGTTGTAGTAGCAGTAGTAGTAGTTGCAGTAGTTGTATCAATAGGAGAAGTAGAAGGAGTAGTAGTATTAGTAGCAGAAGCAACAACAGACGCAACAGTAACAACGGTAGTAGTAGCAGAAGTCTCAGTAGTAGTAGTAGTAGCAACAACAATAGTAGTAGTAGTAGTAGTATTAGTATTAGTAGCCGTATTAGTAGCAGCAGCTGGAAGAGCAGCAGCAGTAGTAGTAGCAGCAGTAGTGGTAATAGTAGCAATAGTATTAGCACAATTAGTGGCAGTAGTAGTAGTAGTAGTAGCAGCAGTAGTAGTTATAGTAGAAATAGTAGTAGCAGTAGTTGCAGCAATAATATAAGTAGGAGAAGTAGATGGAGTAGTAGTATTAGTAGCAGCCATAAGAATAGTAGAAGTAGTGTCAGAAGTAGTAGTAATAGTTGTTGTTGTTGTTGTTGTAGTGGTAATAGTAGTAGCATAGTAGTACTAGTAGTAGAAGTCGCTACAACAACAATAGTAGGGGAAGTAGCAAGAGTAGTAGTAGTTGCACTAGTTGTTGCCATAGTTCCTGCAGTAGTTGCAGTAGTAGCATCAATAGTAGTAGTAATAGTTGAAGTTATCATAGTAGTTGCAGTAGTAGCATCAGTTGTAGCAGTAGTTGCTGTAGTAGTTGTTGTAGTACCAGAAGCAGTTGAAGTAGTTTTAGTAGCAGTAGTAGTAATGGTAGTAGCGGCAGCAGTAGTTGTAGTAGTTGTAGTAGTAGTAGTAGTACTAGTAGAAGTAGTGGTTGTTATAGTAGTAGGAGTAGTTGTTGTTGTTGTTATTGTAGTAGCAGCAGCAGTCGTAGTCACAGTAGTAGTAGTAGTCACAGTAGTAGCAGCAGCAGTAGTAGCAGTTGCAATAGTAGCAGTAGCAACAGAAGCAGCAACAGCAGCAGTAGTAGTAGTAGTAGCAGGCTTAGTAGTATTAGTAGTAGCAGTAGCAATAGTAGTAGTTGTAGTCTCAGCAGTAGTAGTATTAGTAGCCGTATTAATAGCAACAGCTAGAAGAGCAGCAGTAGTAGCAGTAATAGTAATAGTAGCAATAGTAGTAGCAATAGTAGTGATAGTAGCAGTTGTAGTGGCAGTAGTAGTCGCAGAAACTATAATTGTTGGAGTGGAAGTAATAGTAGTTGTAGTAGTAGTAGTTGTTGTTGTTGTTGTTGTAGTAGCTATAGCCGCAGCAGTAGTAGCAGTTGCAGTTATAGCAAAAGTAGTAGTAGTAGTAGTATTCGTAATAGTAGGAGTAGCAGTAGTTGTAGTTGTAGTAGAAGTAGTGGTAGTAGTAATACGACTAGTAGTAGCAGTAGCAGTAGTAGTAGCAGTAGTAGTAGTAGCAGTCGTAGCAGTAGCAGAAGTAGTAGTAGTATTAGTAGCAGCAGTAGTAGCACATGTAGAAGTAGCAGTAATAATACTAGTAGTAGTAGTGGTGGTAGTAATAGTAGCGGTAGTAGTAGTAGTTGTTGTTGTTATTGGAAAAGTAGCTGTAGAAGTATTAGTAGAATTAGTATTTGTTGTTATAGTAATACTAGTCAAAGTTGTAGTAGTAGAAATAGTAGTAGTATTAGTTGTAGTAGTAGTAGTAGTAATAATACTCATCCATGTAGTATTAGTAGTAGCACAAGTGTTATTAGTTGCAGTAGAGATAGTAGTAGTAGCAGTATTAGTAAGAGTAGAAATTGTATTAGGAGAAGTACTAGTAGTTGTGAAAGTAGTAGCGGTAGCTATAGTAGTATTTTTAGTAGCAGCAGCAGTACTAGTAGTTGTAGTAACAATTGTAGTAGTTGTTGAGCAGTAGTTGCAAAATTAGCAGCAATTATAGTAGTAGCAGTAGAAGTAGTGGCAACAATCGCAGTAGTAGTGTGGTAGTAGTAGTAGGAGTAGCAGCTGTAGTAGTAGTAGTAGCAATAGCAGTAGTCATTGTAGTTATAGTTGTAGCAGTAGGAGAAGAAGCGGTAGTTGTAGTAGCGATAGCAGCAGCTATAATATTAGTATTAGTTGCAGTAGTAGTAGCAGTAGTAGTAGCTTTAATAATAGTAGTTATAGTAGCTATATCAATAATAGAAGTAGTAGTAGTTGTTGTTGTAGTAGTAGTTGTAATAATTATAGTAGTAGCAGCAGCAGTAGTATAAATCATTGCAATGGTAGTAGTACCATTAGTTGTAGTAATAGGAGTGGTTGTTGGAGTATTGGTTGTGGTAGTAGAAGTATTAGTAGTTGTTGTAGTAGCAGTAGTGGTAGTGGTAGAAGTAGTATTAGTAGTAGTAGTAGAAGTAGTAGTTCTAATATAAGTACTAGTGGGAACAATAGTAGTAGTAGGAGTTGGAGTAGGAGTAGTAGTAGGAGTATTACTAGTTGGAGTATTGGTAGTGGCAGTAGTAGCAATAGTACTAGTAGTGGTAGTAGTAGAAGTAGTAGAAGTAGTTGAAGTAGTAGTAGTAGTAGTAGTGATAAGAGTGGTTGTTGTAGGAATTGGAGTTGGAGTAGTAGTAATATTAGTAGGAGTAGTAGTTGCAGTAGTAGGATTGGGCATTGGAATAGTATAGTAGTAGTAGCAGTAGTAGTAGGAGTTGTAGTGGCTGTAGGTGTCTGTATAGGAATAGAAGTAGTAGTAGTCGTAGTTGTAGTAGTCTTAGTATTAGTTGTAGCATTACCAGTAGTAGGAGGAGTAGTAGTAGCAGAAATTATACTACTAGTACAAGTAGTATAGTAGCAGTAGTAGTTATTGTAGAAGTCATGGTAGCAGTAGCACTAGTAGTAGGAGTAGCTGTTTTAGTAGTAGTGGTAATAGTAGCAGTAGCAGTTGCAGTAGTAGTAGTTGTATTAGAAGCTGCACTTGTGGGAGGGGTGAGAATAGAAGCAGTAACAAAAGTAGTAGTAGTTGGAGTAGGGGCAGTAGTAGTAGTAGGAGTTGTTGTAGCTGTAGGAGTTGGAGTAGGAGTAGGAGTCGTAGTAGCAGTAGCAGTAGTAGCAGCTTGAGTACTAGTAGTAGTAGTAGCAGTAGCAGTAGGATGAGGAGTAGTAGTAGCAGTAGTAGCAGTAGGAGCAGGTGTAATATTAGTAGAAGTAGCAAAAGTCATGGTAGTAGTAGCACTAGTTTGCGGTCGCAGTAGTAGTTGTAGCAGTAGTAGTAGGAGTAGTTGTTGTAGTAGTGATGTAATAGTAGCAGCGATAGTAGTAGTTGTAGTATTAGTAGTAGAAGTAGTAGTAGTGGCAGTAGTAGGACCCGGTGTAGTAGTAGTAGTAGTAGTAGTAGCGAAATTCATGGTAGTAGTAGCACTAGTTGTAATTGTTGTTATTGTTGTAGGAGTAGATGTAGGAGTAGTTGTTGTACTAGTAATGGTAATAGTAGCAACAGCAGCAGCAGTAGTAGTTGCAGAAGTAGTATTATGATTAGTAGAAGTAGTAATAGCAGTAGTAGTAGTAATAGAAGCAGTAGTAGAAGTAGTAGTAGCAGCAGAGCAGTAATAGTAGCAATAGTAGTAGCAGTAGTAGTGGTAGTAGTGGTTGTATTAACACTAGCAGCCGTAGAGACTGTAGTAGTTGAAGTGGAAGTAGTAGTAGTTATCGTTGTAGTAGTACTAGTAGTAGTAGCTATAGCCGCAGTACTAGTAGTAGTAGTTATTGTAGCAAATATAGTAGTAGTAGTTGTATTAGTAATAGTAGGGGTAGTAGTAGTGGTAGTAGTAGTAGTAATAGGACTAGTAGTAGCAATAGCAGTAGCAGTAGTAGTAGCAACAGCAATAGTAGTAGAAGTTGTCACAGTTGTAGTAGTAGTATTAGTAGTAGTAGCGACAGTAGTAGCAGATGTAGAAGTAACATTAATAATAGTAGCAGTGTCAGTTGTTGTAGTAGTAGTGGTAGCAGTAGTAGTAGTAGTCATCGTTGTACTAGCAGTCGTAATAGTAGTAGAAGTAGTTGCAGTAGTTGTTGTAGTTGTAGTAGTAGCAGCAAAAGTAGTTGCAGTATTAGTTGAAGTAGTAGTAGTTGTAGTAGTAGTAGTAGTAGTATTTGTACAAGTTGTAGTAGTAGAAGAAGTAGGAGTAGGAGTCATAGTAGGAGAAGTAGTAGTAGTACAAGTAGAAGTCGGCGTATTAGTAGTAGTAGTAGGAGTAGTAGTATGTGTTACTGTAGCAGTAGTAGTAATAGCAATAGTAGTAGCAGTAGCAGCAGCAATTGTCTTGGTAGTTGTAGTGGTTGCGGCAACAGTAGTAATAGTAGTAAGAGTGGCAGTAGTAGCTACGATAGTAGCAGTACTAGCAGTAGCGGTAGTTGTTGTAGCAATAATAGTAGTAGTAGTGAAACTAGTAGTAATAATAGCTGTAGTAGTCGAAGAAGTTGTAGTAATAGGAGAAGTAGTAGTAGTACCAGTAGTAGTACTAGTATCATAGAAGTTGTAGAAGTAGTAGCAGGAGGAGCTGGAGTAGCTGGAGTACTAGCTATTGTAGTAGCAATAGATGTAGCATAAGTAGTGGTAGTAGTTATAGTAGTAGTAGTATTAATAGTGGTAGTTTTACTAACAGTATTAGTAGTACAAGTTTTGGTAATAGTAGTACTATAGTTATAGTTTTAGTTGTTGTAGTATTTCTAGTAGTTGTTTTTGTTGCTATAGTAATAGTAGTTCTTGTAGGAGTAGTAGTAGAAGTAGCCATTGTAGCAGTAGTTGCAGTAGTAGTAGTAGTAGCAATAGTAAGAGCAGCAGCTATAACAATAGCAAGAGAAGTAGCAGTAGCACTAGTAGCAGTAGTAGTTGTTGTGATAGTAGTAGCAGTAGCAGTTGTTGCAAATGTAGCAGTTGTAGTAGTTAGAGTAGTAGCAGTTGTAGTTTTAGTAGTAGTAGTAGTAGTAGTAGTAGCAGCAGCAGCAGCAGCAGTAGTAGTACTAGTAGTTGTAATTGTAGTTGTAGCAGTAGTGGCAATAGTAGTAGCAGAAGTAATAGTAGTAGTACTAATAGTAGTAGCTGTAGAAGTCGTCACTGTACTAGTAGCAGTAGCAGTACTTACTGCAGCAACAGTAGCAGCAACAATAGAAGTACTAGTTGTTGTAGTATTAGTTGTAGTAGTAGTAGCAGTGGTTGTAGTAATGGTAGCAGCAGTAGTAGTTGTTGTAACAGTCGCAATAGTAGTAATAGTAGTAGTGGTAGTAGCCATATTAGTAGTAGTAGTAGCAGGAATAGTTGTAGCTGCAATAGTAGCAGTAGTAGTAGCAGTAATAGTAGTAGCAATAGGAGTTGTAGTAGTAGTTGCTGTAGTAATAGTCACAATAGCAGTAGCAGCAACAACAGCAGTAGTAGTAGCATTAGTAGTATTAGGAATAGTAGTACTAGTAGTGGTAGAAGTACAACTAGCAGCAGTAGTAGTAGTGGTGGGAGTAGAAGTAATAGTAGTAGTAGTAGTAGTAGTAGTAGTAGTAGCAGTCATCGTGGTAGTAGTGGGAGTAGTAGTACGAATAGGTGTGGCAGAAGGAATAGCAGTAGGAGTAGTAGTAGCAGTAATAGCAGTTGTAGGAATAGTAATAGTCATGGGAGTCGTGGTTGTAGGAGTAGTAGTAGTGGTAGTAAAAGTTATAGTAGCAGTAGTTGTTGGAGGAGGAGGAGGAGTAGTAGTAGTTTTTGTTGTTGTTATTGTAGTAGAAGTAGTAATGTTTGCAGTAAGGGTAGTAGTCGTAGTAGTTGTGGTAGTAGTAGTGATAGTAATATTTGTAGTAGTTGAAGTAGTGGTAGAAGTAGTTGTCGGAGTACTACTCTTAACAGTAGTAGCAGTTGTAGTAGCAATAGTAGTGTAGTAGTTGTTTCACTAGTAGTAGTAGCACTAGTAGTAGTTGTAGTAATAGTCATAGTAGTAGTAATTGTAGAAGTAGTAGTTTGTGTATCGGTAGTAGTTGCATAGTGGTAGAAGTAGTAGTAGTAGTAGCAATAGCAGAAGGAGTAACAGTTTTAGTAATTGTACAAGTATTAGTAGTAGTACTAGTAGTAGAAGTAGTAGTAGTAGTAGTAGTAGTAGTAATAATAATAATAATAGTAGTAGCTGTAGTAGCAATAGTACTTGTAGTAGTAATAGTAGTAGTTGTAGTAGCAGTAGTAGAAGTCGTTGTAATAATAGTAGTAGTAGTAGCAGCAGCAGTAGTAGTATTAGTATTAGTACTAGTAGTAGGATCGGAAAAAGTAGTAGTGGTGGTAGCAATAGTAATAGTAGTGGAAGTAGTAGTAACAAAAGTAGTAATAGTAGAAGTAGTAGTAATAGTTGTAATAATGGTAGTAGTATTAGTAGTAGTAGTAGTAGTAGTAGTAGTCATAGTAGTAGTAGTAGCAGTAGTAGTGGTAGTAGTAGTAGTAGTAGTAGCAGTATATTAGTAATAGTAGCTGAAGTAGTAAAAGGAGTAGTAGTAGTAGTGAAAGGAGCAGTAGTAAAAAATGTAGTAGTAGCAGTAGTAGCAGCAGTAGTAATAGTAGTAGTAGTAGAAGTAGCAGTAACAGTAGTAGTAGAAGTAGCAGTACTAGTAGTAGAAGTAGCAGTAACAGTAGTAGTATTAGTAGTAGTTGTAGCAAGAGTAGTAGCAGTAGCAGACATAATGGTAGCAACAGAAGTAGCCGGAGCAGTTGCAGTAGAAGTAGTAGTAGTAGTAGTAGGATTAGTAGTTGTAGCAGTAATAGAAGTAGTAGTAGTAGTAGTAGTAGCAGTAGGAGTAGTAGTTGTAGTAGTAGTAGTAGGAGTAGTAGTTGTAGAAATAGTAGTAGTAGCAGCAGTAGTAGTAGTAGTAGAAGCAATACTAGTAGTTGTAGTAGTAGTAGTATTAGTATTTGTAATAGTAATAGTGTAGTAGTAGTAGCAGTACTAGTAACAGTAGTAGTAGTCATAGTGGTATTAGTAGTCACATTAGTAGTTGAAATAGTAGTAAAAGTAGTAGAAGTAGTCGGAGTAGTAGTATTTGCAGCAGCAGCAGTAATAGTCACAGTAGTAGTAGTAGTAGTTTTAGTAGTAACAGTATTAATAGTAGCAAAGCAATAGTAGCTGTAGTAGTAGTAGCAGCAGTAATAGTAGAAGTAGTAGTAGTAGCAATAGCAGCAACAGTAGCTGTGGTTGTAGTCGTAGTAGTTGTTGTAGTTGTTGTAGTCAGAGTAGTAGTAGTAGCTGTAGTAGCAGCAGATCTAGTAGTTGTAGTAGTAGCAGGAGTAGTAGTAGTAGAAGTGTTTGGAGTAGTAGTATTTGTATGATTTCGAGTAGTAGTAGTAGTAGCAGGAGCAGTAGTAGTAGTTGGAGTTGTTGTAATAGTAGCGGTAGCAGTAGTAGCAGTAATAGGAGTAGTAGTAGTGATAGTAGTGGCAGTAGCATTAGAAGTAGTAGTTGTAATAGTAGCAGAAGTAGTAGTAGTAGTAGTAATTGGAGTAGTAGTAGTGATAGCAGTAGCAGTACATTAGCAACCGCATTAGTAGTGACAGCATTAGTAGTAGCTGTAGTAGTAGCCATAGTTGTAGCAGAAGTAGTAGTAGCAGGAGTTGTAGTAGTAGCAGAAGCAATAGTAGAAATAGAAGTAGTAGTAGTCGCAGTAGTAGCAGAAGTAGAAATATTAATAGTAATAGTAGTAGTAGAAGAAGAAGAAGTAGTAGTAGCAGTAGCTGTAGTTGTCATAGCAAGTGTAGTAGTAGTAGTAATAATATTAGAAGTTGTTGAAGTAGTAGCAGCAAAAGTACCAGTAGGAGGAGAAGATGTAGTAGTAGCAGTAATAGTTGTTGTAGTAGTAGTAGTTGTAGTAGAAGTAGTAGCTGTAGCAATATTAGTAGTTGTAGTAGTAGTAACAGCAGTAGTACCCATAGTTCCTGTAGTAGCAGCAGCAGTAGTAGCTGTTGTGGCTGTTGCAGTAGTACCAATAGCAATAGTTGTTGTAGTAGTAGTAGTAGTAGTAGTAGTTGTAGTAGTATTAGGAGTAGTAGTATTACCAATAGTGGTAGTATTACCAATAGTGGTAGTATTAGTAGTTCTAGTAGTAATAGTGGTAGTAGTGGTATTATTAGTGGTAGTAGCAGTAGCAGTAGTAGTAGCAGTAGTAGTAGTAGTAGCTATAGTAAGAAAAGTAGTAGAAGCAGTAGCAGCAGTAGCCGTAGTAGAAGTAGTAGTAGTAGTAGAAGTAGTAGTAGTAGTAGAAGTAGTAGCAGTAGTAGTAGTAGTAGTAATAGTAGTAGTAGCAGCAGTAGTCATGGTAGGAGAAGTAGTAGTAGTTGTTATTGAAGGAGAAGTAGTAGTAGCAGTAGTAGTAGCAATAGTAGTAGTTATGGTAGTAGTACTTGTAGTAGCAGTAGTTGTAAAAGTAGTTGTAGAAGTGGCAGTAGTTGAAGAAGTGTTTGTAGCTTCATTCATTGTAATAGTAGTAGTAGCAGTAGTAGTAGTATTAGTGTCAGCAGTAGCAGAAGTAGTAGTAGTAGTAGTAGTAGTAGAAGCCGTAGCTGTAGTAATAGTAGTAGGAGAAGTTGTAGTAGTAGTCATAGTGGTAGCAACAACAACAACAATAGTAGTTGTAGTAGTTGTAGTAATAGTAGTAGCAGCAGCCACAACAACAACAACAACAATAGTAGTAGTATTAGTTGGAGTAGTAGTGGTAGTATTAGTGGCCACAGTAGTAGGACTAGTACTATTAGTGACCACCTTAGTAACAGTAGTAGCAGTAGAAGTAGTAGTAGTATTAGCAGTAGTTGAAGTAGCTATAGTAGTAGTAGTAGTAGTACTAGTAGTATAGGTAGCAACAACAGTAGCAGTAGAAGTAGCAGTAGCTACATTAGCAGATGTAGTAGTTGTATAAGTAGTAGCAGTAGCACTAGTTCTTGCAATAGTAGCTGTGGTAGTTGCAGAAGTAGTTGCATTATCTACAGTAGTAGATGTAGTTGTCGAAGTACTAGTACTAACAGAGGTAGTAGCAGTAGTGGGAGTAGTAGTAGAAGTAGTAGTCATAGTAGTTGTGGTAAAAGTAGTAGTATAGTACTAGCTATACTAGTAGTAGGAGATGTAATTGTAGTAGTTGTAGTAGTAGTAGTAGGGGTAGTAGTAGTAGAGGTAGTAGTAATAGTAGGAGCAGTAGTAGTGGTAGTAGCAGTACTAGTACCAGTAGTAGTGGTGGTGGTGGTAGTAGTAGTAGTAGTAGTAGTAGTAGTAGTAGTAGTTGTTGTTGTTGTTGTTCTTGTAGAAATAGTAGTAGTAGTAGCAATGGTAGCAATAGTAGTAGTTGTAATAGTCGCAGGATTTGTAGCAGTAGCAGTAATAGGAGTAGTTGTGGAAGTAGTAGTAGAAGTTGTTGTAGCAGTAGTAGAAAATGTAGCAGTAGTAGGTGTAGTAGTAGCAGCAGCAGCAGCAATAGTAGTACTAGTAGTCATAGTAGCAGCAGTTGCAGTGGCAGTAATAGTAGTAGCAATGGTTGTAGTTGTAGCAGTAGTAGTTGTAGTAGTAGCATTTGTAGTAGTAGTACTAGTAGAGTAGTAGTAGTGGTAGTAGTTGTAGTTGCAGTAGTAGTAGTATTATTAAAAGTAGCATTAGTAGTAGCAATAGTAGTAGTACTACTAGTTGTAGTAGTAGATGTAGATGTAGTAGTAGTGGTCATAGTAGTAGTCGCAGTAGCAAAAGTAGTTGCAGTTATAGTAGTAGTGGTAGTTAGAGTAGTAGTAGTGGTAGCAGTAACAGCAGTAGTAGAAGTAGTAGTAGTAGCCATAGTTGCGGCCGCAGTAGTGGTAGTAGTAGCAGCCGCAGCAGCAGTAGTAGTTGTTGTAGTTGTAGTAGTAGAAATAGCTGCAATGGCAACAATAGTGGTAGTAGTAGTAGTAGCAGTAGTAGTAGAAGTACTAGTAATGGTAGCAATTGTATTAGCAATAGTAGTAGCAGTAGTAGCAGTAATAGAAGTAGTTGTTGTTGTTGTAGTAGCAGTAGCAGTAGTAGTAATAGTAGTATTAGTTGCAGCTGTGGTAATAGTAGGCGAAGTAGTGGTAGTAGTAGTACTAGTAGTGGTAGTTGAAGAAGTGGTAGTAGTAGTGGTAGTAGCAGTGGTGCTAGTTGTAGGAGCAGCAGTAGTAGCAGTAGTAGTAGTAGTAGGAGGAGAAGTAGTAATAGTAGTAGTAGTAGTAGCAGCAGCAGCTGAAATAGTCGTAGGCCAAATAGTGGAGGTACAAGTAGTAGTAGTGGAAGTTGGAGAAGTGGTGGTAGTAGTAGTAGTAGGAGTAGTAGTAGTAGCAGTAGTACTAGCTTTAGTAGCAGCAGCAGTAGTAGTAGGAGTCACAGTAGTAGTTGTTATTATTTTAGTAGTAGTAGTAGCAATAGTAGCAGTATTAGCAGCAGCAGTAGGTGTCTTACTAGTTGTAGTAGTCGTAGTAGTCACTGTAGTAGTAGTGGCAGCAGTAATAATTGTAGTAGTAGTTGTTGTTGTAGTAGTCGTACTAGTAGTGAGAGTAGTAGTAGTAGTAGTAGTATTAGTAATAGGTGAAGTAGTGGTAGCAGTTGTAGTGGTAGAAGTAGTTTTAGTAATTGTACTAGTAGAAATTGTAGCAATGGTAGCAATAGCAGTAGCAGTCGTAGTAGAATTTGTATTGACAGTAGGAGAAGTAGTGGCATTAATAGTAGTGGTAGTGGTTGTAGTAGTATTAATTGCAAAAGTAGTAATACTAGAAGTAGTAGGAGTAGTAGTAGTAGTCGTAGCAATAGTAGTAGTAGTAGTGGGAGAAGTAATGGTAATTCTAGTAGTTGAAGTAGTGGTAGTATTTGTAGTACTAGTAGTTGCATATGTAGTAGTAGTCACAGTACTTGGAGTAGCAGTAGTAGTTGTATTAGTAATAGAAGTAGTTAAAATGTTTGTAGTAGCACCAGCAGTCACAATAGTAGTAGCAGCAGTAGTCGTAGTAGTAGTAGTCACAATAGTAGCAAAAGTAGCAGTAGTAGTCGCAGTAGTACTGGTAGAAGTAGTAGTAGGAGAAATAGTAGTAGTTGTAGTTGTTGTTGTAGTAGTAGTAGCAATGGTAGCATTAGAAGCAGTAATAGTAACAGTGATAGTTGCAGCAACTATAGTAGTAGTAGTAGTAGTAGTAGTAGTAGTAGTAATAGTAATAGTAGTAGTAGTAGCAGTTGTTGTTGTTGTTGAGTTGCACGAGTTACGGTTGGAGTCGTAGTAGCTGTATTAGTAGTAGTTGGAGGGAGTAGTAGAAGAAGCACTAGTAGGAGTAGGAGTACGAATAGTAGTAGTAGTAGTAGCAGCAGCAGCAGCAGCAGTAGCACTAGCAGTGGTTGTAGTAACAATAGTAGTAGTAGGCGAAGTAGTGGAAGCACTAGTATTAGTAGTGGTTGTAAGAGAAGTGGATGTAGTAGTAGTAGTAGTAGTGCTAGTAGTGAGAGCCATAGCAGTAGTAGCATTAGTAGCAGCAGTATCTATAGCTATAGTGTTACTTATAGTAGTAGTAGTAGTAGTAGTAGGAATAGGAGGAGTAGTAGTACTAGTTGTTGTAGTAGTAGTAGTGGTAGCATTAGTAGTAGTAGTAGTAGTTGTGGCAATAGTTGCAGTAGTTGCTCTTGTTGTAGTAGTTGTTGTTCAAGTAGCAGCAGAAGTTGTAGTAGTAGTAGTTGCAGTTGTAGTAGTATTAGTAGTCGTAGAAGTAGTAGTAATAGTCGGAGTAGTAGTAGTAGTAGTACTTACAGCAACAGTTGGTGTAGTACTATTTGTAGTACTTGTCGTAGTGGCCGTAGCAATAGTAATACAGTTGTAGTAATCATAGTTGTA
>RXID01016275.1:0-14837 GCA_005019695.1 Trichopus zeylanicus subsp. travancoricus | reverse complement strand
GTTGTTGTTGTAGCAGCAGCAGCAGTAGTAGTAGTAGTAGTTGTTTTTGTTGTAGTTGTAGTAGTCGTTGTAGTAGTAGCAATAATAGTAGCTGTCGTTGCGGGAGGAGTTGGAGTAGGATTAGTAACAGGTGTAGTAGTAGGAGTTATTGTAGTAGTAGGAGTTGGAGTCGGTGTCATAGTAGCTATGGTAGTTGTAGTAGGAGGAGTAGTAGAAGCGATAATAATAGGAGTAGGAGTAGAAATAGTAGTAGTTGTAATTTTAGTAGCAGTAGTAGTAATAGTAGTAGCAGCTACAGTAGTAGAAGTAGTCGTAAAGTAGTATTTATAGTAGTAGTAGTAGTTGCAGTAGTGGAAGATGTAGTATTAATAGTTGTACTAATGGTAATATAGTAGTAGTCATAGTAGTAGTATTAGTTGTTGTAGTAGTTGCAATTGTAGTAGTAGTAGTAGTAGTAGTAGTAGTAGTAGTAACAGTAGTAGCAGCTACGGTAGTAGAAGTAGTTGTAATAGTAGTATTCATAGTAGTAGTTGTAGTAGAAGTAGTGGGTGATATAGTAGTGACAGTTGTGCTACTAGTAATGTGGTAGTAGTCTTAGTAGCAGTTGTAATTGTAGTAGTAGTAGTAGTAGTTATAGTAGTAGAAGCTACAGTAGTAGAAGTAGTCGTAATAGTAATATTCATAGTAGTAGTAGTACCAATAGTGGATGTAGTAGTAACAGTTGTACTACTAGTAATGCAGTAGTAGTCTTAGTAGTAGTGGTGGTAGTAGTAGTAGTAGTAACAGTAGTAGTAGTAGTAGCAGTAGCAGTTGTTGCAATAGTAGTAGTAGTAGGAGTCTTTGGGGAAGTAGCATTACTACGAGTAGTAGTAGTAGGAGTCTTTGGGGAAGTAGCATTACTACGAGTAGTAGTAGTAGGAGTCTTTGGGGAAGTAGCATTACTACGAGTAGTAGTAGTAGGAGTCTTTGGGGAAGTAGCATTACTACGAGTAGTAGTAGTAGGAGTCTTTGCGGAAGTAGCATTACTACGAGTAGCAGCAGTAGTAGTAGTAGTAGTAGTAGTAGTAGTAGTAGTAGTAGTGTAGTCGGAGGAGTAGTTCAAGTAAGAGTAGTGATAATAGTTTTTGTAGTAGCAGTAGTTGTAGTTGGAGTCATATTAGTAGTAGTAGTTGTTGGAGTATTAGTCGTAGAAGTCGTAGGAGTGCCAGGAGTAGTAGTAGAAGTCGTAGGAGTGGTAGTATTTGTAGCAGTGCAAGTAGCAGTCGTATTAATGTTAATATTAGTAAAAGTAATTCCTGTAGTCGGAGGAGTAGTAATAGTAGCAATTATACTAGTAGTAGTAGTAGTAGATAAGGCATTGGTAGTAGCAATAATAGTAGTAGGAGTTGGAGTTGGAGTGGTAGTTGTACCAGTAATTATGGTAGTAGGTGTAGTAGTTGCAGCAATATGTATTCGAGCAGATGTAGTACTAGGAGTTGGTGTACGAGTAGGAGTAGTAGGAGGAGAAGTAATAGGAGTTGGTGTATGAGTAGGAGTAGTGGGAGTCGTAGTAGTACCAGTAGTAGTAGGAGTAGTAGTAGTTGTTGTTGTTGTAGTAGTAGTTGGAATAGGGGTACTGGTAGTAGGAGTGGTAGAAGCCGTCGGCGTGGGAGTTGGTGTTTTCGTAGTAGTAGTAGTAGTAAAAGTAGTTGTAGGAGTAGTAGTAGTAGTAGTAGTAGTAGCAGTAGTAGTAGTAATAGTAGTAGTAGTTGTTAATATATTAGTAGTTCTAATGGTAATAGTAGTAGATGAATCTGGAGTAGAGCTAGTAGTAGTAGTAGGAGTGGTAGAAGGAGTAGTAGTTGTAGTAGTAGCAGCAATAGCTGCAACAGTAGTAGTAGTGGTGGTGGTAGTAGTATAAATGTAGTAGTAGTAAAAGCAATAAGAGCAGTAGTAGTAGGAGTACTGATAGTGGTAGTTGTGGCAGCAATAGTAGTAGCAATTGTTGTAGCAGTAGCAGTAGTAATAGTAGCAGTAGCAGTAGTAGTATTGGTAGTAGTAACAGTATTGCAATTAGCAGCAGTAGCAACAGCAACAGTAGCAATAGCAGTAGTCGTTGTTGTAGTTGTAGTAGTAGAAGCAGTAGTAGCAACATTAGCAGTAGTAGTACTAGCAATAGTTCTAGTAGTAGCAGAAGTAGTAGGAGGAGTAGTAGTAGTAGCAACAACAATTGTGGTAGAAGTAGTAGTAGTAGTTGTTGTAGTAGTAATGGTAGTAGTAGTAGTAGTAGTAGTAGTAGTAGAAGTAGTGTAGTTGTAGCCACAATAGTAGTTGTGGTAGTTGTAGCAGTAGTTGTTGTTGTAGAAGTAATAGTAGCAGCTGTAGTAGTAGTCGTAGCGGTAGCAGTAGCAGCCGCAGTAATATTAGTTGAAGTAGTAGTAGTACTAGTAGTACTAGTAGTAGTAGTAGTAATAGTAGTTGTCGTAGCAATAGTAGTAGCAGTAGTGGTTGTAGTAGCAGTAGTAGTAGCAGTAGGAGCAGTAGTAGTAGCAATAGTAGCAGCAGAAGTAGCAGAAGTAGTAGTAGTAATAGTAGCAGTAGCAGTAGAATTAGTAGTACCAGTAGTAGTAGTAATGGTAGCAGCAGAATCCGTACGAGCAATAGTAGCAGTAGCAGCAACAGTAACCAGAGTAGTAGGAGCAGAGGTAGGAGTAACAGTAGTAGTAGTAGGAATAGTAGTAGTACCAGTCGCCTGGGAAGCAGCATCATTTGTAGTAGTAGCACTAATTGCAAGAGTAGTAGCAGCTGTAGCAGCAATAGTAGCAGCAGCTGCAAGAGTAGTAGCAGTAGTAGTAGTAGAAGTAGTAGTTGTTGTAATAGCAGTAGCAGTAGCAGTAGCAGTAGTAG
Organism: Trichopus zeylanicus subsp. travancoricus; assembly: GCA_005019695.1. Classification (NCBI taxonomy): domain Eukaryota; kingdom Viridiplantae; phylum Streptophyta; class Magnoliopsida; order Dioscoreales; family Dioscoreaceae; genus Trichopus; species Trichopus zeylanicus. The sequence continues at coordinate 11,951 of RXID01016275.1, read as the reverse complement.
TTGTTGTTGTAGTAGCAGTAGCAGTAATTATAGCATTAGTCATAGTAACAACAATAATAGTAGGAGGAGATGTAGTAGTAGTTGTTGTTGTTGTTATTGTTGTAATAGTAGTAGGAGGAGTAGTAGTAGTATTTGTAGCCGTACAAGTATTAGCATTTATAATAATAGTAGAATTAGTAGTAGTAGTACTACAAGGATGACCACTACAGCTACTATTACGACTACTACTGCTACTACTGCTACTACTATTACAACTACTACTGCTACTACCAACACAACTAGTACAACAATGACTACTACTACCACTACCGATATTGCTACTACTGCTACTACTACTACAACTACTGCTATTACCACTGTTACTACACCTACTACTATAACTTTTGCTACTATTGCATCTACTTCTACTACTACTACTACAGCTACTACTCTTGCAACTACAGCTACTACTACTGCTACTACTACTACTACTACAACAACTACTACTCCTTCAACTACAGCTACTACTGCAGCTACTACTAGTCTAATTACTTCTACTACTACAACTACTACGGCCACTAATACTACTAGTATAACAACTACAACTACTACAACTACCGTCGGAGCAACAACAAAAACTACGATTATACTACTACCATTACTAATACTACTACTCCTAGTACTACTATTACTACTATTAGTTCTCTTACTACTACTACTACTACAACTACTCCTATTGCGACTACCACTACTGCGACCACTGCTCTACTGCTACTAGTACTACTTCTACTAATACTACAACTACAACAACTACTACTAGTACAAATACTACTAATACTACTACTAGTACTACTACAGCTACTATTTGTACCACTAATGTTGCTATTACTATTAATGCGACTAATACCATACCTAATACTATTGTAACTGCAATTATTGCTCTATTGCTACTACTATAACAAATGCTACGGCTACTGCTACTACTACTATTGCAACTACTACAGCAGCTGCTACTACTACTGCTACTAATACTACTACTATTACTACTACTACTATTATAACTACTACTATTACTCCTCCTCCTCCTACTACTACAACTACCACTATAACTACTATTTCTGCTACTACTAATACTACTACTCCTACTACTACTACCATTGCTACTACTACTATTGCTGCTACTACTATTGCTAATATAGCTATTACTACTACTTTCCCTAGTTTTGATACTTCTGCAACTACTACTACTATGGCTATTACTACTTCTAGAACAACTACTACTACTATTGCCACCACGACTATTACGATAGCTACTACTACTACTACTACTACTACTACTACTACTTCTACTACTAATACAACAACAACAACTACTACTACTACTAAAACTACTCTTATTACCACTGCTACGACACCTACTACTACTACTACTACTACTATTGCTTTTGCTTCCACTACTACTACTACTACTACTAACACTGCAACTACAGCTACTACTACTACTATAACAACAACAACTACAACAAGTACTTCAACTACTGTAGGAGAAACAACAAAAAATAGCCCTACACTACTACTATTACTACTACTACTCCTTGTACTAATACTACTACTATTACTTCTCTTAGTACTGCTACTACTGCAACTGACACCATAGCTACTACTGCTGCTACTACATTTTCTACTACTACCACTACAATTGCTCCTACTGTGACTATCGCTACACCTACCACTCCTCTACTGCTTCTAGTACTACTTCTACTAATATTACAACTACTACTCCTACTGCTGCTCTACTGCTACTACTTTTATGGCTACTATTGCTATTACTACCATACCTACTACAACTTGTACAACAACTATTAATACTACTACTACTCCTACCATAGCTAGTACTACTACGACTCAAGCTACTACTATTACTAATGTTACCAATACTATACCTACTACTATTGCAAGTGCTACTGCTGCTACTGTGGCACCTACTATTACAAATGCTACGGCTGCTACTACTATTACTACTGCTACTATGACTACTACTATTTCTACTACTACTGCTGTGACTACTACTACTACTAATACTACTGCTACTGCTACTCCTACTATTACAACTAGTACTATTACTACTACTACCACAACAACAACAACAACAACTACTATGACTACTACTACTATAACTACGACTACTATGTCTGGTACAACTGCTACTATTATTTCTGATACAACTGCTATTGCTACTACTACCACAACTACTACTGGTAATACTTCTACTACTACTACTACTGCTACTACTACTACCGCGACTACTGTTGTTACTACTGCTGCTGCTACTACTACTACTATAACAACTACCACTACTCCTGCTATAGTTACTACATCTCCTACAACTGCTACTACTACTATAACTACAAATACAGCTAGTACTACTACTTTTACTCTTACAACTACAACTACTACTATTACAACAACTTATATTGTTACTATTGCTACTACTGCTACTATAACTACTATTACCACCATAACTGCAACTTCTACTACTATTGCTTCTACTACCCCTTCTATTAATACTACAAGCGCTACAAAAACTACTACACCTGCTTATACTAGTGCTATTGCTACCACTACAACTAGTACTATAGCTATTACTTCTACTACAGCTACTATCGCCACGTATACTAGTACTACTATTTCTGTTTCTACTGCTACTACAATAACTACTACTACTGCAACAATTACTACTACTACTACTACAACTACTACCATTATTACTACTACTTCTGTTACTACTAGTACTACTACTACAACTACTACTAATACTATGATTGCTACTACTACTCTACTGCTAGCACCGCCACTGCTGCTAATATTTCTACTGCTACTACAACTATGACTACTGTTACTACTCCATTTCTCCTAGTACTACTACTATTACTACTGTACTTCTGATGCTACTACTACTAATTCTACTACAACGACTGTAGCTACTACTACTACAACTAATAATACTACTACTGTTACTACTACTACTGCTTCTATCGCTACTACTGCTACCACTGCGACTATTGCGATTACGACCACCACTACTACTGCAAATACCACTACTACCGCTGCTGCTGCTACTACCGCTACTACTGCTTCTTTTACTACTTCTGTTGTGATTGGTAATATTGCTACTACCAACACAACTAGTACAACAATGACTACTACTACTACTATTGCTATTACTTCTTCTGCTACTACTACCATAACTACTGCTGCTACAACTACGACAACCACTAGTACTATTGCTACCACAACAAGAACAACAACTTCTACTACTTCAGCAACAATAACTATACCTACCACTACTGCTAGTACTATTACTACTGCTACTACTCATAGTACTACTACTACTACTATAGCTGTTGCTACTGCTACTACTACATCTTCTACTACTACTACCACTACTACTAGTACAACTGCTACGGCTGCTGCTACTGCTACTACTACATCTTTTACTACTACTACTGCTACTATTACCACTACTACTACTGCTGCTGCGACTACTGTTGTTGCTACTACTGCTACTACTACTACTACAACAACTACCACTACTCTTACTATAGTTACTACTTCTCCTACAACTGCTACTGCTACTATAACTGCAACTACAGCTACTACTACTACTTTTACTTTTACAACTACAACTACTACTATTACAACAACTTATATTGTTGCTAGTGCTACTACTACTAATATACCACCATAACTGCTACTACTACTGCTATTGCTTCTACTACCGCTTCTATTAATACTACAAGCGCTACAAAAACTACTACAACTGCTTATAGTAGTGTTATTGCTACTACTACAACTAGTACTACTGCTATTACTTCTACTACATCTACTATCGCCACGTATACTACTACTACTATTTTTGTTTCTACTGCTACTACAACAACAACTACAACTGCAACAATTACTACTACTACTACTACTACTACTACAACTACTACCATTATTACTGCTACTTCTGTTACTACTAGTACTACTACTTCTACTACTACTAATACTATGACTGCTACTACTACTATTGCTACAAGCAACACCACTGTTGCTAATATTTCTACTGCTACTACAACTATGACTACTGCTATTGCTCCATTTCTCGTAGTAGTAGTACTACTACTACTGTACTTCTGATGCTACTACTACTACTTCTACTACAAAGACTATAGCTAATACTACTACAACCGATAATACTACTACTGTTACTACTATTACTGCTGCTACTATCGCTACTACTGCTACCACTACGACTATTGTGATTACGACCACCAATACTACTACAACTACCACTGCCACCGCTGCTGCTGCTACTACCGCTACTACTACTTCTTTTACTACTACTGTTGTGATTGGTAATATTGCTACTACCAACACAACTAGTACAACAATGACTACTACTGCTGTTGCTGCTATTACTTCTTTTGCAACTACTACCATAACTACTACTACGACAACTACGTCAACCACTAGTACTACTGCTACCACAACTACAACAACAACTTCTACTATTGCAGCAATAATAACGATACCTACCACTACTGCTAGTACTATTAGTACTGCTACTACTCATAGTACTACTACTACTACTACTACAGCTAGTACAACTACTACACCTGCTACTACTGCTACTACTACATCTTCTACTACTACTACCACTACTACTATTTCAACTGCTACTGCTACATCTTTTACTATTACTACTGCTACTACTACTACTATCCTGACTGCCACTACTACTACTACCACTCTACTGCAACTAGTAGTACTTCAACTACTACTACAACAACTACTACTTCCATTGCTGCTCTAATGCTATTGCTATTACTGCTACTACGACGACAACAACGACTACTACTACAACTACTACTAGTACTACTACTCCGACTACTACTTCTACTACTACCAGTACTAATACTACTAGTAATGCAACTACTATTATACCTACTACTATTGCTATTGCTACTGCTGCTACTACTACTACTACTATAGGTCCTCCTCCTCCTACAACTACAAGAACAGCTACTGCTACCACTACTATCGCCACTACTATTACTACTACTACTGCTACTACGGCTACTGCTACAGCTGCTACTCCCACTACTGCTACTCCTACTACTGCTAAAACTGCCACTACTTTTGCTACTACTAATGCTGCTATTGCGACTTCTATGACTTTTACTACTATTACAACTACAATTATTATGACAACTACTATTACTATTACTACTACTACTGTTGAGTTTTAGATGTCTTGAACTCTAATTAGAGTTTGAGTTAAAGTAGGAATCCAAAGTTGGATTTAGATTTATATTATTAGGAGTTGTAATTGTGTAAAACTCAGGCCCAATAAGAGTATATAAATATACTATAATATATAGCACTTATGTGTGGCGTAGTATTGAGATTGAACTAGAGAGAAAGAGAGAGAGGAATAGAGAGAAGAGAAAGAAAGAGAGTGTTGGTTCTCGTGTGTGGGTCTTTCTAGTGCTTCTCGGTGGTCTCTCGTGGTGGTTCCTCGTGGTACTCTCTTGGAAATTCTCTCTGAAGGTGGAGGCGTTGCTGAGTAAGAAAGAGTGAAGTCCTTCTTGTAAACTCTTGTAAAAGCCTTTATCTATTGATAGTAGATCTCCCGTTGTCTTATATTGTTATTTTCTTTTATCTTATATTACTTCTCGTTTCTTGTGTTGTTTGAGAACAAGGTGATCCGTGAAACTTCTGCTGCGAATCCCAACAATTGGCATCAGAGCCTAGAAGCAAACAACCAAGATGACAAAGTCCTTACTCGAGGTGGAGAAGTTTGACGGCAAGATAAATTTTACCTTATGGCAAAAGAAGATGAAGGCAGTTCTTACTTTTCAAGGTCTACAAAAGACGTTAGAGGGAAAAGAAAAGAAGTCTGTCAAGATAAGCAATGAAGACTGGGAGGAGATAGATCAAAAGGCATTGAATTTAATTATTCTAAGCCTGACTGATGAGGTTTTGTACGATGTTATTGACGAAGAGACGACGATGGACATCTGGACAAAACTCGAGAAGTTGTACATGTCAAAAAGCCTCACGAACAAGTTCTATCTGAAACAACAGTTGTACGGACTGCGTATGAGCGAAGGTACAACTATGTTACATCACCTAAATGCTTTTAATAAGATTATCAATGATTTGCTGAAAGTTGATGTGAAGTTTGAAGAGGACGATAAGGCGCTGATTCTCCTGATGTCTCTTCCTGCTTCATATGATCATATTGTGACCACAATTCTTTATGGTAAAGAAACTCTTAAGATGGAAGATGTGACAACTAGTCTTCTTTCTAATAAGAGAAGGCGAAACTCCAACATTAATATGGAGTTTGGTGAAGGATTGGTGACTCACGAAAGAGGAAGATTAAGAGAGCGTGGAGAAGGCAAGCAACGGTCCAAATCAAAATTGAAGGCGAAAGTACAATGTTATTCATGTAAGAAGTATGGCCATATTAGACGGTATTGCCCTGAACGTGGGAAGATAGAGTCCTCCAATACGACGATGGCAATAGTGCAGATGGAGATGTTCTTGCAGTATCTGCAGAAATCGACACTTCTGGTAAGTGAATTTTAGATTCTGGTAGTTCTTATCATATTTGCTCCAGAAAGGATTGGTTTACTTCTTATGAGGAGAATAAGAAGAAAAGTACTATTTGGTTGGGCGATAATTCAGCCTGTGAGATCGCCGGTGTGGGAACAGTTAAAATCCAAATGTTTGATGAAGCGATTCGAACTCTTACTGGGGTGAGGCATGTCCCCAAGATGCGAAGGAATCTAATTTCACTTAGTGTACTGGACTCAAAAGGCTGTAATTATTCAGCAAGAGATGGAGTCATGAAGGTGACACGTGGTATTAGAATCCTGATGAAAGGTGAGAAGTGTGACAATGTTTATCGATTGATAGGGAACACCATTGCAGGTCGAGTTCCGATGGCTACAGTAGTGAAGCGGAAGCACGATACTCGGAGTAATTTGATGTCTCCTCAAATTACTTTTACTACAACAGCAGACACAAGTCATCCGAAAAGCTTTCAAAAGTACCAAACTGTCGACATGAAGAACAAATTCGAGGTTGGCTCGAGTTCACATCTTGAAATTAGCTGAATAAGCTAGTAGCCCAAGGGCAGGGGCTGGATAAGAGATGACGGCTGACGATTCGTGATGATGGCATGCCCGAGTTCAAGCCAAGGTGGAGATTATTGAGTTTTAGATGTCTTGAACTCTAATTAGAGTTTGAGTTAAAGTAGGAATCCAAAGTTGGATTTAGATTTATATTATTAGGAGTTGTAATTGTGTAAAACTCAGGCCCAATAAGAGTCTATAAATATACTATAATATATAGCACTTATGTGTGGCGTAGTATTGAGATTGAACTAGAGAGAAAGAGAGAGAGGAATAGAGAGAAGGGAAAGAAAGAGAGTGTTGGCTCTCGTGTGTGGGTCTTTCTAGTGCTTCTCGGTGGTATCTCGTGGTGGTTCCTCGTGGTACTCTCTTGGAGATTCTCTCTGAAGGTGGAGGCGTTGCCGAGGCTTGGAGAAAGAGTTTAGTTGAGTAAGAAAGAGTTAAGTCATTCTTGTAAACTCTTGTAAAAGCCTTTATCTATTGATAGTGGATCTCCCGTTGTCTTACCTTGTTATTTCCTTTTATCTTGTATTACTTCTCGTTTCTTGTGTTGTTTGAGAACAAGGTGATCCGTGAAACTTCTGCTGCAAATCCCAACATACTACTACTGCTACTTCTGCTACTACTGCTGCAACAATGGCCACAATTGCTACCACTACTATGACCGCTGCTACTACTACTATTGCTACTAACATCACAACAACAACAATAAGAACTACTACTACTACTACTATTGCTACTCCTCCTACTATTTCAACAACAACAACAACTACTACTACTACCACTACTACTACTGCTACAACAACAACAACAACAACAACTACTACTACTACTACTACTACCAATGCAACCACTACTACTACATCCACTACTAGTCCTACTACTACTACTACAACTTCTGCTATGGCTACTACTATGACTACTACTGCTGTTGCTACTACTACTACAACTACTACAACTGTTACTACTACTACTTCTCTTACAACCATAACTACTACTACTACTGCTACTGCTACTACTACTACTACTACTACAATAATTACTTCTGGTACTATTGCTACTAATACAACAACTACTACTGCTACTGCTACTCCAACTACTTCTCATACTACTACTACTACTGCTACTACTACGACAACTACTACAACTACTACAGCTGCTACTACTACCACAACTATTGCTACTACAACTAATACTACTATTACAACAACTACTACTACTGCTCCTACTTCTACTACAACTGCTGCTTGAACTACTAATACTACTACTAATGATGCTGCTGTAGCTGCTACTACTACTTCTACCACTACAACTACTGCTACTACTGCTACTACTGCTGCTGCTGCTCCTACTCCTACTACAACAACTACCACTACTATTAGTACTACTGCTACTAATAGTACTACTTCAATACCTACTTCTACTACTACTACTACTACTACTACTACTACTATAACCTCTCCTACAACTACAACTACTGTTGCTGCTGCTGAAGCTACCACTACTGCGATAAGTTTTACTACTAATACTTCTGCTACAACAACTGATATTCCTTCTACTACTACTGCTACAACTTTTACTACGACTACTACTAATGCTAATACTACTACTACTTTGTTAACACTATTGCTACTACTACAACTATTACTACTAGTACTACTACTACTGCTACTAGTACTACTACTACTACCCCTGCAATAGTTGCTACTATTGCTACTATTACCACTACTACTCCTACTGTTACTACTACTTCTATTACTATTGTTGCTGCTACTACTACCACTACGAGTACTACTCCAACTACTAGTAATGTTGCTGCTCCTCCTACAACTGCTGCTATTACTACTACTTTTACTACTTCTACTGCTGCCTCGTATACAACTACCACTACTAGTGCGACAACTACTACTATTGCTATAACAGATGCTATTGCTAGTAATACTACTACTAGTAGTACTAGTAGCACTACTATTGCTACTACTACTACTATTACTACTTATATTGCTACTAGTGCTACTACTACTACTACTACTACCACTACTGCTGCTACCACTGCTACTATGACCAATACTACTGCTACTACATTTACTATTACTACTATTACTACTACTGCTACTATTACTTCTGTTGCTACTAAACTACTACTTCTACTAATACTACTATTCCTTATACTACTAGTACCATTGCTACCACTACTACTTCCCCTACATCTACTATCTCTACAACTACTACTGCTATGCCTACTACTACTTCTACAACAACAAAAACTACTACTGCAACCCCGACTACTACTGCTGCTGCTACTATTACGACTACTATGACTACTACTACAATAGCAACAACAACAATAACAACAACAAGAAGAACTTTTACTACTACAACAACTTCTACTACTAATAATAGTACTAGTACTACTACTTCTACTGCTCCAGCAGCTACTACTCGTAGTTATACTACTACAACAACAGCCACTACTACTTCTACCACTGCTACTACTTCCACTTCTACTACAATACCTACTACTACTATGACTACTACTACAACAACTACTACAACTACTATTACTACAACAACTACTGCTACTATTGCTACTGTGCCTACTGCCACTACGACTACTACATCTGTGCAACTATTTCTATTACCACTACTATTGCTACTGCAACTACTGCCACTACTTCTACGACTACTACTATTACTACAATTGCAACTACTGCTACTATCGCTACTAATACTACCACCACTACTAGTCCCATAGCTACTACTACTACAACTATTATTTTCTGTACTACTACTACCTCTAAGACTACAACTATGACTACTTATGCTACTTCTAGTACTACTACTTCTGCTACAACAACTGTTGATACTAATACTTCTACAACTACTACAACTATTGCTACTCCGACAAATACTATAGCTATTACTACCACTTTTCATATTACCACTACTTCAGCTACTACTGCTACAACTACTACTACTACTACTTCTACAAGTAATATACTACTACTAGTAGTACTACTGCTACTGCTGTTGCTGCTACTGCCAGTATCGGTACGGCTACTACTACTACTACTTCTGCTACAACTGCTACTCCGACTGCTAATGCTGCTACTAGCGCTCCCAGCACTACTACAGCTACTACAACTGCTACTATCGCTGCTACAACTACTACCGCTACTACTACTGCTGCTACTCCAACTAGTACTATTACTGCTACTATTGCTGCTATTTGCTATTACTACTACTGCTACTCCTACTACAACTACTACTACTCCTACTCCTACGACTATTACTACAACTTCTAGTATGATTACTACTACTACTACTATTACAACAACTACTACTACTACTACTACTTCTTCAACGTCTTCTAGTACCACTATTACTGCTATTGTCGTTGCTGCTAATGTTGTTGCTACTACTATTACTACTACTACTTCCCCTACAACTACAACAACAACTACTACTACAACTGCTACTACTACAACTGCTATAACTACTGCTACTACTACTACTACTACTAATACTACCACTATTGCTACTACTACTACTGCCACTTCTACTACTGCTACTACTACTACTACTCTGCTGTTGCTACTACTACTATTACCACTTTAAATGCTACAACTGTTACAACTATTACTAGTACTACTGCTACAACTTCTACTGCTACTACAACTGCAACTACTACTTCTACGACTACTACTACTACTAACTACGACTACTACTATGACTACTGCTACTACTATTACTACTATTGCTACTACTAACTATTACTACTTCTACTTCTACAATAGCTATTGCTACTAGTACTACTACTACTACAACTACCAAGACTGCTACCACCGCCACAGCTATTGCTACTACTGCTACGACTACTACTATAGCTTCTATTACTACTACTAATACTACGGCTACTGTGGCAATTGCTACTACCACTACTTCTCAAACTATTTTTATGACAACTGTAACTTCTACTACTACAGCAACTAGTACTACTACTATTACTACTACCACTACTCCTACTACTACTGCTACTACTTCTACTACTGCTACTGCTACCAATGCTGCTGCTTACACTAAAACTACTAGAAATGCAACGACTGCTATTACTGCTACAACTACTACTACTGCAACTCTTTCTACTGCAATGACTACTACTACTACTTCTGCTGCTAGAGCTAGTACTGCTACTGCTACAACAATTATGACTACTACTTCTACTGCTGCTGCTAGAGCTAGTACTGCTACTACTACTACAATTACGACTACTACTACTACTACTGCTACTGCTACTACTATTAATACTACTACTACTACTACTGCTACTACTAGTACTAGTACTACTACTATTAGTACAATTACAGCTACTACTATGCTGCTACTACTACTACTTTTGCTATTATTACTACTACTATTTCTACTACTACAATTACTAATCCAACTATTACTACTACAACTACTACAACTACTGCTAATGCCACTACTACTACTATTACTACTGCCACAACTTTTGCTACTACTACTACTACTACTACTACTACTACTACTACAACTCCTCAAGCAATAACAACAACTGCTACTTCTCCTACTGCTACTAGTACTACTACTACTTTTCCTAGTACCGCTACTACTTCTACTGCTACTACTACTCCAACTATTACTTCTAGCCCTGCTACTGCTGATACAACTAATTCTGTCACTACTACTTTTCTAATACTACTACTACTGCTACTGCTACCTCTACTACGACTACTTATTATACTACTACTACTACTACTTCTT
>RXID01016272.1:27500-42013 GCA_005019695.1 Trichopus zeylanicus subsp. travancoricus | reverse complement strand
GTAATAAAATAACTACTACTGTTACTACTACTCATAATACCACTTCTACTTCTACTACTACTACAACAAATATAACAACTAGTACTCCGACTACTACTAATACTATTGCCATTATAACTATAACTTCTAATACTACTCCTACTACTTCTCATACTAGGACTGCTACTGTTACGAATGCTACTGCTAATACTTCTTCTTCTACTCCTCCTACTACTCCAACTACTACTACTACAACAACAACAACTACTACTACTACTATTACTGCTACTACTACTACTTCTACTACCACTATGACTGGGACTACTACTACTGCTTCTAATACTACCACTACAGCTACTAGCACGAAAACAACTACTAATACTAATACTGCCGCTGTGGTTACTACTACTGCGGTTGCTACTCCTACACCTACTACTACTAATACTACTATTACTACTTCTACTTCGATTACTACTACTACTAACACTGCTACTACTACTACTACTTCTACTACTAATTCAACTAGTACTACCACAACTACAAAACTACTACTACCACTACAATTTTTGGTACTACTACTGCTCCTACAAGTACTTCTATTATGACTAAAACTACTACTACTACTAATACTATTACTACTATTGCTGCTGCTGCTACTATTTCTACTACTATATCACTAAAACTACTAGTAGTAATACTATTACTACTACTACTACTACTACTACAACAACAACTAACACTACTACTATTGCTACTCCGAGTACAAATTTCACTACTACTACTACGGCAATGACCACCACCACCACTACTACTACTAACACTACCACTACTACTTCAACTACTACTACTGCTATTGGTACTTATGCTACTCCTTCTACTACTAGTAGTACTACTACTGCTGCTCCTAAGACTACTACTACAATAACTATTACTGCTACTACGGCTACTACATCTATTGCTACTCCTACTACTACAACGATAACTACTACCACGATTATGACTGCTACTACTACTACTACTACTATTACTTCTACTAGTACTACTACTTCTACTACCACTACTACTGGTAGTACTACTTCTACTACTACCACTACTGCAACTACTACCACTACTACTACTAGTGCGACTACTGCTTCTGCTAATGCCACTACTGCTATTGCTTCTACTACAACAATAACTACTACTATTGCCACTACTACTACTTTTATAACTACTGTTGCTGTTGTTGCTGCAACTCCAACTATGATTTCTACTACTACTACTAATCCTATTACTACTACAGCTGCTACTACTCCAACTACTGTTGCTGCTACAACTTATACTACAACTGCTACTCCTACTTCTACTACTACTATTACTCGTACAACAACTACTACTACAAGTACTGCTGCTGCTGCTTCTACTACTACTACTACCACTACTACTAGTGCTACTATTACTACTACTGCTACGGCTACTACTACTATTCCTACTTTCACTATTACTACTACTACCATTATTACTACCACTACTACTACAACTACACCAACAACAACAACTACTACTCCTCCTAATACCCCAACTATTACTACCACTACTATGGTTGCTACCACTACAACTTCTACTACTCCAACTACTACTATTATTACAACTACTACTACTATTACTTCTACTAGTGCTACAACAACGACTACTATTACTACTAATACTACTACTACTACTACCACCACCACTACTACTTTTGTTTCTACAACTACAACTACTAACACTACTACTACTTTTATTACCTTTCCTGCTACTGCTGCTGCTACTCCAACTACTACTACTATTACTAATACTGCTACTACTACGACAACTACTACTACTAATACTACTTCTACGACGACTACTACTATTGCTATGACTATTACAACAACAACAACTACTACTACTCCCACTACTACTCCTAATGCAACAACAACAACAATAATAACTACTACTACTACTACTACAACAACTAGTACTTCTGCTACTGCTGCTACCACTATTACCACTACTACTCTAGCTACTACTACTATAACAACTATGACTAATACTACCATAACAACTGCTGCTACTATTGATACTCCAGCTACCATTGCTATTACTACTATAGCTGCTGCTGCTACTACTACTAATGATACTACTACTCTTACTATTACTATTACTACTACTACAAGCACTCCTACTATGGCGAGGACTTGTACAATGACTACTACTATTAATACTACTACTACTACTATAACTACAACGACAACAACTACTACTACTACTACAACTACTACTACTACCACTACTACAAATACTACTACTACTACTACTACTACACACCTGCTACAACAACTACTACTAGTAGTATTACTCCTATAGCTAGTAATGGTTCTACAAATCCTATTACTACTACTGCTATGAATACTACTACGGCTACGAATTCTTCTGCTTCTACTAGTACTACTACTACTAGTACTGCTGCTGCTACAACCACAACTACTACTACTTCTACGGCTACTAATACTCTTGCTTCCATTATTACTACTACTACCACTATTACTAGAATTACACCTATTACAACAACTACTACTACTACTACTACTTCTTCTTCTACTACTACTACTACGACTACTTCTACTACTGCTACTACTCCAAATACCCATACTATTACTACTACTACCACTATTACTACTACTATGGCAGCTGCTACTACTACTACTACTACTACTCCAACTACTACTACTATTACTACTACTACTGCTATTACTTCTACTATTGCTACAACTACTACTACAATTACTACTACTACTACCACTACTAGTACTATTTCTACTACTACTACTACTTCTGCTACTACTACTCCTACTACTATTATTACTACAAATACAACTATAGTACTACTATTACTAGTACTGCTACTACCAATACAACTTCTACTACTACAACAATAATAACTACTACTAGTACAACTCCTACTAACACGACTGTAACCACTCTTATTTCTACTATGGCTACTGCTACTCCTACTACTACCACTACTATTAGTACAAATACTTCGACTACTACTACTCCTACATCAATTCCTCCTACTACTCCTACTACTACTACTACTACTAGTACAACTAGTACTAGTACTACAACAACAACAACTACTACTACTACTACAACCTCTACTACGACTTCTACAACTACTTCCACTACAACTAGGGCTACAACTACAACTTCTGCCACTACTACTACTAATATTGATACCGCTACTACTACTACTACGACCACTAGTACTACTACTACTACCACCACTACAACTACTGCTGCCACTACTACTACTATTGTTTCTCCTACTGCTACTACTGTTTCTTCCACACCTATGACTACAGCTACTATTACTACTACTTCTATTACTACAACTCGTCCTAGATCTTCTACAACAACAACTATTGCTACTCTATAACTACCACGGCTGATACTAAAAGTAATCGGTCCCCTACTACAACTACTACAAGCACTACTGCTTCTACTTCTACTACTACTACAAGTACTACAACAACAACTAGTACTACCATTGCTATTACTACTACTACTACAACAACAACAACAACTACTACTAGTACTACCACCACTTATGTTATTGCTACCACTATAACTCCTACTTCCACAATTACTACTACTACCACTATCGCTAGAATTAACCCTATTATTACCACAACTAAAACTATTATTACTTCTACTACCACTACTAATACTTCTTTTAATACCCCTGCTATTACTACTACTACCACCACTACTACTACTATGGTGACTGTCGCAACTACCCCTAGAAGTACTCCAATTACTACTATTATTACTACTACTACATTAATTATTTCTACTACTACTACTACTACAACAACAACAACAACTACTACTACACCACCTACTACTACTACTGCTACTGCTACTACTACTAGTTCTACTACTACTACGCCTACTACTACTACTAGTACTACCACTATTACTACTACTGCTACTACTAATACTACTTCTACTACTACTACAACAACAACAACTACTACTACTACAACCCCTATTACTATGATTGCTACTACTATTACTTCTAGTGTTGCTACTGCTACTCCTACTACTACTCCTACTAGTACTACTACAACTCCTACTACTACTACCACCACAACGACCACAACTATTACTACTAATACTTCTACTACTACTCGTACTCCTACAGCTATTCCTACTACTACTCTGATTACTTTTACAACTTGCACTACTACAACTATGGTTGCTACTACTATGACTACTACTGCTACTACTACTACTATCACCTCTACTACAACTTCTACAACTACTTCCACTACTGCTAGTACTGCTACTACTACTACTAATTCTAGTACAACAACTACTACTGCTGCTACGACTACTACTCCCACTACTGCGACTGCTACTGCTATTGCTATTTCTACTACTCGTACTACTACAATAACAACTACTACAACTTCTACTACTATGACTACTCCTAGTTCTTCTACAACAACTACAGCTACTGCTACCCAAGGACTACCACTATTTCGTCTACTGCTAGTACTCCTTCTGTTACTACTACTGCTACTGCCACTATAATAACTATTACTACTATTAATACTATAACTACTATTGCAACTACAATTACTACTACTAATACTAGAATAATTGCTACTACTGCTACTACTACTACTACTACTACTACTACTAGAACAACTGCTACTACTACTACTTCTACTACTCCTAGCAATGCTACTACTAATACTAACACTACTACTACCACAGCTACTACTCCTACTACTAATCCTACTCCAACAACAATTCCTATGACTACTCCCACTACTAGTCCAACACCTACACCTACTGCTATTACTACTACTCCTACTACTAATACTAACACTACTACTGCTACTGCTACTATTACTCCTAAAATACTTGCTAGTGCTACTCCTGCTGCTGCTGCTGCTATTACAACTACTACTTTACCTTTTACAACAAGTACTACTTCTGCTGCTCTTACTATAACTACTACTGCGCTTACTTCTACTACTACTGCTACTGCTGCTGCTACTACAACAACAACTACTACTACTATAGTTGCTACTACTACTACTACTTCTACCACTTATTTCTACTACTACTGCTATTATTCCTTCTACTACTACAACTACTACGACTACTACTACTACAACACTACAACAACAACAACTACTACTACTACTACTACTACTACTACTACTACTACTACTACGACAATGATGACGACGACTACTACCACTACTATGTCATCTACTTTTCCAACTCCTACTCCTACTACTTCCACTACAACTACACCTACTACTACTACTACTACTACTTCTATGACTAGTACTATTTTGACTCCTACTCCAACTCCTACTGCTAGTACAACTACTACCATAGCTACCACTAATCCAACAAGTACCACTCCTACCACTACACCTACTACAACTCCTACTACAATTAGTACTACAACTACTACAACTGCTATGACTACAACTAATACTACTACAACTATTACAACTACTACTGCTACTAATACTACTACTACTACTACCACAACCACTACAACAACAACAACAACAACAACAACAATAACTACTACTACTACTACTACTATTACTACAACACCTAATACTACTCTTACTACTACTACTACTGCTACAACAACTACTACTACTACAACAACAACCAAAACTAATACAATAACTACTACTGCTACTACTACTATTACGAGTACTACTGCTCCCATTACAACCACTACTACCACTACTGCTACTACTTCTTTTAGAACTACTACTGGTAGTAGTCATTGTAACGGTAGTAGTTGCTGTAGTAATAGAAATAGTAGTAGTAGTAGAAGTAGTACTAGTAGTCACCATAGCAATAGTAGTAGTAGTAGTTGAAGTAGTAGTCATAGTAGCCATAGTTTTAGTAGTAGTAGTAGTAGTATTAGTAGTAGTAATAGTAGTATTCATAGCAGTACTAGTAGTAGTAGTCATAGTCGAATTAGTAGTCATAATAGTAGTAGTAGTTGCAATAGTAATAGTAGTATTAGTAGGAGTAACAACAATAGTTGTTGTAGCAGTAGCAATAGAAATAGCAGTAGTAGTAGTACGAGTAGTGGTAGTAGTATGTAGTAGTAATTAGACAAGTCATTATAATAGTAGTAGTTGTAATAGTAGTAGTGGTGGTGGTGGTGGTGGTGGTGGTAGTAGTAGTAGTAGTAGTTGTTGTTGTAGTAGTAGTTGTGGTAGGAGTATTAGGAGTACTTGTAGCAGTAGTAATAGTAGTAGTAATAATAGTAGTAGTAGTAGTAGTAGTAATATTAGAAGCAATTGAAGTAGTAGTCATATTAGGAGTAATAGTATTAGTAGTAGTAGTAGTAATAATAATAATAATAGTTATAGTACTAGTAGTACTACTAATAGTAGTTGCAATTGTAGTAGCAGCAGCAACAACAATAGCTATACTAGTTGTAGTAGAGATAATAGTAGTAGTCGTATTAGTAGTAATAGTAGCAACAGTAGTAGTAGAAGTAGTAGTTGTAGTTGTAGTAATTATAGTAGTAATAGTAGTAGTAGTAGTAGGTGTAGCAGTAGCAGCAGAAGTAGTACTAGAAGCTACAGTAGTACAAGTAGTAGTTATTGTTGCAGTACTACTCATAGGAGTAGTAGTAGTTGTTGTTGTTGTAGTATAAGTAGTGACAGTAGTAGTAGCAATAGCAGTAATTATGATTGTAGAAGCTATTGTAGTAGTAGTAGTAAAAGTGGCAAAATTAGTACTAGAAGTAGTTGTAGTAGTAGTAGTACTAGAACTAGTAGTAGTATTAGTAGTATTAGTACTAGCAGTAGTAGTAGCAGTATTAGTAGTAGTAGTAGTAGCGGAAGTAGCATTAGTAGAAGCATCTGTAGTAGTAGTAGCAGTAGTAGCAGTAGTAGAAGTAGCAACAAAAGTAGTAGAAGCAGCACATGTTGACGTAGTAGTGGTAGTAGCAGCAACAATTATAGTAGCAGTCGTAGTAGCAGTAGTAGTTGTTGTAGTAGTACGATTAGTAGTTGTAGTAGTTGCATTAGTAATAGTAGTCATGGTGGTAGTGGTGGTGGTAGTAGTAGTAGTAGTAGCCGTAGTAGTAGTAGTAGTAGTAGTAGTATAAGTAGTAGCCATTGTAATAGTGGAAGTAGTAGTGGGAGTTGCAGTTGTAGTAGTAGTAGGAGTACTAGTAGTAGTAGGAGTAGTAGTACTGGCAGTAGGAGTAGTAGTAGTAGTAGTAGGAGGAGGAGGAGTTTCAGTGGTAATAGTAGTAGCAGTAGTTGTAGTAGCAGTAGGAGTGGCAGTAGTATTAGTAGGATAAGTAGTAGCAGCAACAGCAGTAGTAGTCGTAGTAGAAGTAGGAGTAGTAGTAGCAATAGGAGTAGAAGAAGTAGTTATTGCAGTAGTAGTAGTAGTAATAGCTATAGCAGTAGCAGGAGTGGTAGTCATAGCAATAAGAGTACTAGTAGCAGTTGTAATACTAGTAGCAGCTGCAGTAGTAGTAGTAGTAGTAATAGTGGTAGTAGAAGTAGTAGCAATAGTAGTAATAGTAGTAGTAGTAGTAGTAATAGTAGTAGTAGTAGTAGTAGTAGTAGTAGTAGTAGTAGTAGTAATAGTCGAAGTCATAGTAGTAGCAGTAGTAGTAGCAGTAGTAGAGGTAGCAGTGGTAATAGCAGTAGCTGTTGTTGCAATAGTAGTGGTAGAAGTAGTAGTAGTAGTAGTAGTAGTAGTAGTAGTAGTTGTAGCAGTAGTAGTAGTAGTAGTAGTAGTAGTAGTTGTAGCAGTAATAGTAGTTGTAGTAGTTATTGTGGTAGTAAGAGTAGTAGTAGTAGTTGTTGTTGTTGTTGTAGAAGAAGTAGTAGTAGTAGCAGTAGTAGTAGTGTTCCTAGTCGATGTAGTAGTCAGAGCAATATGAGTTATTGTAGTAGTTGTAGTCATAGTAGTTGTAGTAGGTGTAGTAATAGAAATAGTAGTAGTCTTCGTGGTAGTAGTAGTAGTATTAGTAGTAGTAGTTGTTGCTGTATTAGTAGTTGTAGTAATAGTAGTAGTAGTATAAGTAGCAGTAGTTGTTGTATTAGTAGTTGTAGTAATAGTAGCAGTAGTAGTAGTAAAAGTGGCTGTAGTAGTAGTAATAGTAGTACTAGTAGTAGTACAAGTAGTAGTAGTAGTAGTATTAGTAGTTGTAGTAATAGTAGTAGTATTAGTAGTAATTATAGTAGTAGTAGCAATAGTAGTAGTAATTGTACCAGTAGCAGCAGCAGTAGTATTAATATTAGTAGTAGCCGACAAACTATTCCATGTATTCATCATACTATTCCATTGATTGGCAGTTTTACTACTGCTACTACTGTCACTACTGCTACTACTACTTCTGTAGCTGCTACTACTAATGCTATTACAGCAGCTACTACTACTACTACTATTACAATTACTGCTACTACCACCACTACTATAATTACTACTACCACTACTACTGCTTCCTCTTCTTCTTCGTCGTCTTCTTCTTCTACTACTACTATAACTATTATTACTACTACGACTGCTGCTGCTGCTGCTGCTACTACTATTAGTATTGCTAATATTACTTTTATTACTAGTACAATTGCTACAACTGCTACTACTGTAATTGCTATTACTACTACTAATACTACCATTACTAATACTACTACTATGACAACTGCAGTTGCTGTTGCTCCTACTACCACTATTACTACTACAACTTCTACAACTATAACTACTGCTTCTTTTGCTACTGCTGCTACTACTCCTACTAATACTACTACTACTACCACTACTACTACCACTACTACTACTACTCTACTACTACTTCAACTAATACTACTACTCCTACTCCAACTCCTACTTCTACTTCTACTCCTACTACTACTACGACTCCTACAATTACTACTAATACTACTATTACTACTACTACCACTACTACTACTCCCACGTACTACCACTACTATTACTACTATTACTAGTCCTATGACTAGTACAATAATTACTACTATTACTATAATTATTACTCTAACAACTACCACTACTACGGCTAATACTACTACTACCGCTACTATTGCTTCTGCTACTACAACTACTACTACTATTGTTGCTTCTGCTACTGCAACAACAACTACTAGAACTACTACTGCTACAACTATTACAACTACTACTACTAACATTACTAATATTACTACAACAACAACTACTACTACTAATACTGCCAAAAATGCTACTGCCACTACTGTTGATACTACTACTACTACTTTTGCTACTACTACAGCCACTGCAACTGTAGTAGGTTTCGCTATGACTACAACTACAACAACTACTACTACTAGAATTACTTCTATTATAATTATTGCTACTATGGCTACTACTTCTACTACAACTCCCACTCCTATTACTACTCCTACAACAACTACTACTAATGCTACTACTATCACTACTACTACTACTACTGCAGCAGCAACAACAACTACTACGGTTGCTACTACTACTACCACTACTACTACTACGGCTACTGCTACTACCACTCATACTACTTTTGCTGCTACTACTACAACTACTGCTGTTTCTACTACTACTACTCATCCTACTGCTACTACTACCACTCCTACGGCTACTACTACTTCTACTACTACTGCTACTACTGCTACTACTTCTACTACTACTATTGCTACAACTACAAGCACTTATACTGCTACTACTACAACTCTTACTAATTCTACTATTACTACTACTACTGCTGCTATGACTTCTACTACTACTACTACTACTACTGGTACTACTACCATTACAATAATTGCTACTACTCTACTACTGTAACACCTATTACTACTAATACTATTACTGCAACAACTACTACTATGAATATTACGACTACTATTGCTACATGTACTTATACTGCTATTACGACTACTAGTACAGATACTACAACTACTACTCCTACAACTGCAATTACTACCATTATTGCTACTATCACAACTACTACTACCACTACTGCTACTACAACTACTGCTGCTTCTACTGCTCCTCCTCCTGTTACTACTATTAGTTCCTCTATTTTTGTTACTACAGCTACTATTTCTATTTTTACACCAATAACTCCGGCTATTACTACTCCTACTACTACTTCTCCTATTACTACTAGTACACCAACTACTACAACAACTACTACTTGTGCCGCAACTCCTGCTACTACTACTACTCCTACTTCTGTTACTACTACTACTACTACTACTATTACTACTACTACTACTACTACTACTACTACTAGTACTTCGACTACTACCACCACCACCACTACTACTACTACTACCACTACTACCACAACAACAACTAGTACTTCAACTACTATAACTACTACTACGACCACTACTTCTACTACTACTACACCTCCTCTTCCTCCTCCTCCTACTACTTTTGCTAATATAACAACTCCTTCTACTTCTGCTACTACTACTACAACAACAACTACTACTGCTGTTGGTGCTGCTACTACTTCTATTATGGCTGCTACTACTGCTGCTGCTACTACTGCTTCTACTACTGCTACTACTGCTACTAAGACTACCTCTACAAGTACATCTGCTGCTATTACAGCTACACTATTAGTAACACTTCTACGACTAGCACTACTACTACAACAACTACTATTACTACTCTTAATACTACTACTACTACTACTATAACTACTACAACTACTCCTACCACTACTACTACCACTCCTATTGCTAATACCACTACTGCTAGTACTACTACTGCTGCTACTGCTACTACTATCACTCATGTTACAATTACTAATTCTACTATTACGATTGCTATAGCTGCTATTTCTATTTTTACTCCATTGACTCCTACTGCAGCTACTTCGACTACTACTTCTACTACTATTACCGCTTCTCCTATTACTACCCCTACTCCTACCTCAACTCCTATTACGATAACTACTACTAGTACTACCACAACTACTACTTGCTTCACAACTCCTACTACTACTACTCCTCCTCCTCCTCCTCCTCCTCCTACTACTATTACTACTACTCCTCCTCCTCCTCCTCCTCCTCCTACTACTACTACTTCTTCTACTACAACAACCACTAGTACTTCAACTACCACTACTACAACTACTACCGCTAGTATGACTACTACTACTACAACAACAACTACTACTACTACTACTACAACTACTTCTACTACAACTACTACTACTAGTACGACTACTACTACTACTACAACAACAACAACAACAACAACTACAATTACTACTACTACCACGACGACTACTACTACGATTATGACTACTGCTACTTCTATAACTACTTTTGCTACTACTACAAGTCCTCGTTCTGCTACTACTACTCCTCCTCCTCCTAATACTACTACTACAACTATGACTTCTGCTACAACTACTACCAATACTATTACTACTAATAGTACTACCACTACTACTTTGACTACTAATAGTACTACCACTACTACTTCGACTCTGACTCCTCCTCCTAATACTTCTACAGCTAACACAGCTACTAGTGCTACTGCTACTAGTATTACTACTACTACTACTACTACTACAGTGACTTCTAATACTGCTACTACAACTACTTGTACTACAGCTGCTACTATAATACTGCTACTACTACACCTATTGCTACTAACACTACAACAACTACTACTAGTACTACGAATATTACTGCTACTATTGCTACAAGTTTTATTACTACAATTACTACTACTACTACTACTACTACCACAACTACTCCTACTACACCTATTACTGCTATTCTTACTACTACTACTGCTACTATCACTACTGCTACTACTACTACAGCTGCTACTACTAGTTCTACTATTATTGCTACTATAGCTGCTACTACTATTTCTACTCCTACTACTTCTACTACTACTACTACTACTACGCTTACTACTACTACTACTACCACTGCCACTGCCCCAACTACAGACCCTACAACTACACCAACTCCTGTTACAACTAGTACTACCAGTACTACAACTACTACTACTACAACTACAACTACAACTACTTCTAGTACTACTATTACTTCTACTACTGCTACAGTACTACTACTGCTGCTGCGAATACTACTAGTAATGGTATTACTTCTACCACAACAACTACTACAATAACTACTATTGTTGTTGCCAACTCTTACTGCTACTACTCCTACTCCTACTTCTATTACTACTACTACTACTACAACAACAACAACTACCACTACAACTTCTAACAACAACAATAACAACAACAACAACAACTACTACTACTACTACTTCTTCTTCTACTACAACTACTGCAACAACTACTTCTATAGTTACTCCTACAACTACTTCTACTATTGGTACTACTACTACTGCGACTACTATACCACATCTCTTGCTACTACTAGTACTACTACTACTAAACCTATTACTACAAATACTTCTTCTACTACTACTACTACGACTGCTGCTATTGCTTCTACTATTGCTACCACTACTTCTATTACTATTACTACTACTGCTGCTACTACTAGAATTACTATTACTGTTGCTACAACTACTACTTCTTCTACTACTACTACTGCAACTGCTACTACAACTACAACTTTACTACTACTACTACTACTACTACTACTACTACGCCTTCTACTACTGCTACTGCTACTACCTCTACTGCTAGTACTACTCCTACTACTACTACTATTGCTACTACTACTAATACTACTACTACTGCTACTACTACAACAACAACAAGAAGTACTACTATTACTACGACGATAACTACTATAGCTACTACTACTCCTACTACTCCTACTACTACTACAACTGCTAAAGCGGCTAATACTACAAGTACTATTATTGCTTCTACTGCTACTACTTCAACTCCAACTCCTACTCCTACAACAATTCCAAATACTACTACATCTATAACTGCTACTATGACTTGTGCTGCTACTACTACTACTACCTCTACTTCTTTTACTACTATTGCTGCTCCAACTGCTGCTATTACGGCCACTCCTACTGCTACTACTGTTGCTAGTATAACTACTAATATTACCACTTGTACTCCTACTTCTATGACTACTAGTACAACTATTCCTCCTCCTTCTGCTACGACTACAACTCCTACTTGTACTACAACAACTACTACAAATAGTATTGTCGCTCCTATTCCAACTCCTACTCCTACGACTCCTCCGACAACTACAACTACTATAACTACTACAGCTACTACTACTCCAACTACTACAGCTACCACTTCTACAACTGCTACCAATATTATTGCTACAGCTACTACTATTACTAATGTTAGTACTATTACCACTACTACTCCAATTTCTACTACTACTACTACAAGTAATACAACAACTACAACTACTACTATTGTAGCTGCTACTACTACTACTACTTCAATTACTAGTACAACTGCCACTACTCCTACTCCAACTCCTACCGCTACTACCACTCCTCCTCCTCCTCCTACTACCACGGCACCAATTACTATTACTCCTACACCTACTCTTACAACAACAACTACTACTACTACTACTACTGCAACAACTAATACTACTTTTACTACAACAACTGCAACTACCACTACTACTACTACTACCCCTGCTCTTGCCACCACTACTACTACACCTACCCGTACTAATTCTAGTACTACTATTACTAGTACTGATACTACTACTACCACTACTAATCCTACTCCAGCTCCTACTGCTAAATCTACACCTACGACTACTACTACCACTATAACAACTAATGCAACTATTACTACTATTTCTATTACTACAACTACTATAATTCCTATTATTATTATCATTACTACTACTACTTCTACTACTACTACTTCTTCTTCTTCTTCTAATACTACTATTACTTCTACTACTACTACTAGTACAACTACTAATACTACAATGACTACTAATTTTACTACTACTACCGCTACTACTAATAATACTACAACTACTACTCCAGCTACAACTACTATTGCAATGACTACTAATGCTACTGCTGCTGCTGCTGGTACTACTACTACTACTACTGCTGCTGCTAATACTACTACTCCCTCTACTACTACTACTGCTAATACTACTACCCCCTCTACTACTACTACTGCCATTAATACTACACAACTACGACTAGAAAAACAACAACAACTACTGCTGCTGCTATAGCTACTATTATGACTACTACTACTGCTACTACTACTCCTCTACAACTACTACCGTTGCTACTACTACTACACTACTATTACCACTTCTATGGCTAGCACGGCTACAACTCCAACAACTACTATTATTACTACAATTAATACTACTATTGCTACTACTACAACTACGAAAACTACTCCTATTGCTACTACTACTACTCCTATTGCTACTACAACTACTGCTACCACTACTACAGCTACTACTACTGTTGCTACAACAACTACTACTACTCCTATTATTGATACTAGTTCTACTATTACCACT
>RXID01016272.1:0-25000 GCA_005019695.1 Trichopus zeylanicus subsp. travancoricus | reverse complement strand
CTACAACTGCTACCGCTGCTATGACTACTACGCTACTACTACCACTTCTATGGCTATCATGGCTACTACTCCAACAACTACTACTATTGCTACGATTAACACTACTACTACTACTACTACAACTCCCACAACTACTCCTATTGCTACTACAACTACTGCTACTACCACTACAGCTACTGCTACTACTGCTACAACAACTACTACTACTCCTGTTATAGCTACTAGTTCTAATATTACCGCTACCATAGCTACTATTTCTCTTTTTACTCTAATGACTCCTACTACTCCTAGTACTACTACTACTTCTACTACTAAACAACTTCTCCTATTACTACCCTTACTCCAACACCTATTCCTATTACAACAACTACTACTAGTGCTACTACAACAACTACTACTACTACTTGTACCACAACTCCTACTACTACTACTTGTACCACAACAACTACTACTAGTACTTCTACTACTAGTAGTACTACTACAAAAATGACTAGTACTTCAACTACTAATACAACTAATACTACTATAGCTAGTTCTTCTACTACAACAACTACTTCTACTACTACTACTAATTATACGACTACTATGCTACTACTACTACTACTACTACTATTACTTCTTTTACTACTATAGCTGCTCATACTACTACTTCTTCTACTCCTACTTCATCTACTTTTGCCCCTACTACTACTACAATAGCAACAACTATTGCTACTGCTACTATTTCTGCTACTACTATTACTACTACTACAACTACTATAACTCTAATATGACTACTACTACTACTACTACTACTCCACCTCCACATCCTCCTCCTCCTCCTACTACTTCTACTACTACAACAACTGCTTCTACTTTTGCTCCTACTACTACAATAACTACTACTACTACTGCTACTGCTGCTATTGCTATTATTATGACTACTGCTACTGCTGCTGCTACAACTACTTCTACTACTGCTACTATGCTACTACTACTACCTCTAGTGGTGGCAATAGTAGTGGTAGTAGTAGTATCAGTCGCTGTAGTAGGACTAGTAGTACTAGTAGTAGTAGCTGTAGTAGTAGTATAAGTAATAGTAGTAGTAGTAGTAGTAATAGTAGAAGTAGTTGCAGTAGAAGTAGCACTAATAGTAGTTGTAGTAGTTGTAGTAGAAGTAGTAGTAGTAGTAGTAGCAGCAGTAAGAGTATAAATAGTGGTAGTAGGACTAGTAGTAGTAGTTATAGTTGTAGGACGAGGAGTAGTACTAGTAGTTGTTGTAGTCGTAGGAGTACCAGTAGTAGTAGTAGTAGTAGTTGCAATAGTAGTGTAATAGTAGTAGTAGTAGTACTAGTAGTAGCAGGAGTTGTAGTAGTAGGAGTAGAAGTTGTAGTAGTAGTAGTATTAGTAGTCATTGTAGTAGTAGTAGTAGTATTAGTTGTCATTGTAGCAGTAGTACTAGTAGTAGTAGTAGTAGTGTTAGTAGTAGTAGTAGTTGTTGTTGTTGTTGTTCTTGTTGTAGTAGTAATAATGGAAGTAGTAGTAGCAACAATACTAGTAGTAGTAGCAATAGTACTAGTAATAGTAGTAGTAGGAGTGGTAGTGGTAGTAGGCACAGTAGTAGTTGTAATAGTAGTAGTAGTAGTAATATTAGTAGTATTAGTAGTAATAGTAGTAGTAGCAGTTGTAGGTGTTGAAGTAGTAGTAGGAGTTGGAGTAGGAGCAATAGTAGTATTAATATTAATAGTGCTAGTAGAAGTAGTACTAGCAGAAGTACAGGTAGGGGTAGGAGTGGGAGTAGTTGTGGGAATAGTAGTAGTAGGAGTAGTAGTAGTCATGGTAGGAGCCGAAGTAGGAGTAGTAGTTATTGTTGTTATTGTTGGTGTTGTAGTACCCGTAGTATTTGTAGTAGTATTTGTAGCAGTAGTAGTATTAGTGGTAGTAGTATTAGTTGTAGTAGTATTAGTAGTAGTACATAGAGTAGGAGTAGGAGTAATAGTAATTGGAGCAGTGGTAGTAGTAGGAGTAGTAGGAGTAGTAGTAGCAGTAGGAGTTGGAGTAGGAGTAGAAGAAGTTGTACTAGTAATAGAAGTAGTTGTAGTAGTAGCAGGTGCAATAGTTATAGTTGTAGTAGTAGGTAGAGGAGGAATAGTAGTACTAGTAGTCGTGGGAGTAGGAGTACGGCTGGTAATAGGAGTAGTAATAGTAGCAATAGTACTAGTAGTAGGAGTTGTCATAATAGCAGTAGTTGGGTTAGCAATAGTAGTAGGCGCAGTAGCAGCTGCAGTAGCAGTCGTAACAATAGTAATAGTAGTGGTAGTAGTTGTAGTAGTAGTCCAAGTGGTAGTGCTAGTACTAGTAGCAGCAGCAGCAGTAGTAGCCGTAGTAGTAGTAGAAGTGGTAGCAGCAGAAGTCAGAGTAGCAGTTGTAGATGAAGCAATATTTGGAAAAGTAGTAGGAGTGGGAGTTGGAGTTGGAATACTAGTAGCAAAAGTAATAGTAGTGCTAGTAGTATTAGTCACCCTAGCTGTAGTAGTTGTAGTAGGAGTAGTAGTAGCTATAGTAGTTGTAGTCATAGCAATAGTAGTAGTCGTAGTAGTTTTTGTAATGGAAGCAATAGTAGTAGTATTAGTAGTGGTAGTAGTAATAGTGGCAGAAGTAGGAGTACTAGTTGTAGTGGAGGTAGTAGCCATAGCAGTAGTGGCAGTAGTAGTAGTAGCAAGAGTAGTAATAATAATAGTAGTAAAAGTAATAGTAGTAGGAGCAGTAGTAATAGCAGCAAAAGTAGTGGTAGTAGTAGAAGTAACAGTAATACAAGTAGTAGTAGTAGTTGTTGTAATGGTAGTAGGAGCAGTAGTAGCAATAGTTGTAGTAATAGCATCAGTCATAGTAGTAGTAGTAGTAGTATTAGTATTTGTAGTAATAGGTGTAGTAGTACCACTACTAGTAGTGGCAACAGAAGTAGTAATAGTAGTTTTAGTAATTGTAGTACAACAAGCAGCAGTAGTAGTAGTAGTAATAGTAGAAGTTGTTGTTGAAGTGGTAGTTGTAGTAGTAGTAGTAGTAGTAGTAGTAGTAGTTGTTGTTGTTGTTGTTGTTGTTGTTGTTGTTGTTGCTGCTGCTGAAGTATTATTAGTAGTTGTGGTAGAAGTAGTAGCAGTAGTAATAATAGTAGTAGTAGTAGTAGTGGTAATAAAAGTTGGAGTAGTAGTATTAGCAGTAGTAGGAGTTGCAGCGGCAGCAGTAGTTATTGTTGTAGTTGTAGTAGTAGAAGTAGTAGCATTACTAGTAGTAGCAATAGTAGTAGCAGTAGTGGTGGTAGTAGTAGTAGTACTTGTAGTAGTACTAGAAGTAGTTGTAGTACTAGAAGTAGTTGTAGTTGTAGTTGTAGTTGTAGTAGTAGTTGTACTAGAAGTAGTTGTAGTTGTAGTTGAAGTAGTGGTGGTCATAATAGCAGTAGTTTGAGTAGCAGGACTAGTAGGCACAGTAGCAATAGCAGCTGCAACAGTAGCAATAGTAACAGTAGTGGTAGCAATTGTAGTAGGTGTGCTAGTAGTAGTAGTAGAAGAAGAAGTAGTAGTAGCAGTAGTAGTAGTAGCAGCAGCAGAAGTCTTAGTAGCAGTTGTAGATGTAGAACTATTTGGAATAGTGGTAGGAGTAGGAGTTGGAGTTGGAGTAATAGTAGCAGAAGTAATAGTACTACTAGTAGTATTAGTAACTGCAGTAGTAGTAGTAGTAGGAGTAGTAGTAGAAGTAGTTGTAGTAGGGGTATTAGGAGTA
Source organism: Trichopus zeylanicus subsp. travancoricus (assembly GCA_005019695.1). NCBI lineage: Eukaryota > Viridiplantae > Streptophyta > Magnoliopsida > Dioscoreales > Dioscoreaceae > Trichopus > Trichopus zeylanicus. The sequence goes on along the minus strand of RXID01016272.1, from coordinate 21,241 downwards.
GTAGTAGCTATAGTAGTTGTAGTCATAGTAGTAGTAGTAGTATTCATAGTAGTTGTTGTAGTAGTAGCAGTAGTAGTAGTATTGGTAGTAGTAGCAATAGTAGCAATAGTAGGAGCAGTAGTAGTAGTAGAGGTAGTAGCTGTAGTAGTAGTAGCAGTAGTCGTAGTAGCTTGAGTAGGAGTAGTAGTAATAAAAGTTATAGTAGTAGTAGAATAAGAAATAGTAATAATAGTTGTAATAGTAATATTAGCAGAAGTAGTAGTAGCAATAGTAATAGTAATAACAGTAGTCGTAGTAGTAGTAGTCGTAGTAGTATATGTAGTAATAGGTGTAGTAGTAGTACTAGTAGTAGCGATGGAAGCAGTAGCAGTAGTTGCAGTAGTAGTAGTAGTGGTGGTAATAGTAGTAGTAGTTGTTGCAATAGTTATAGTAGCAGCAGTAGTAGTAGAAGTAGTAGTAGTTGAAGCACTAGTAGTAGTTGAAGTACTAGTAGTAGTTGTAGTAGACGTAGTAGTAGTAGTGGTGGTGGTGGTAATAGAAGTATGAGTAGTAGTAGTAGTAGGAGTTGCAGCCGCAACAGTAGTTATTGCAGTAGTTGTAGTAGTAGAAGTAGTAACATTACTACTAGTAGTACTAGTAGTAGCAATGGAAGAAGTAGCAGTAGTTGCAGTAGTAGTAGTACTAGTAGTAGTAGTAGTAGTAATAGTAGTAATAGTTGTTGCAATAGTTGTAGTAGCAGCAGTAGTAGTAGAAGTAGTAGTAGTTGAAGCACTAGTAGTAGTTGTAGTAGAAGTAGTAGTAGTGGTGGTGGTGGTGGTGGTGGTAATAGAAGTATGACTAGTAGTAGTAGTAGGAGTTGCAGCCGCAGCAGTAGTTATTGCAGTAGTAGTAGTAGTAGAAGTAGTAACATTACTGGTAGAAGTAGTACTAGTCACAGTAGTAGTAGTAGTAGCAGTTGTAGTAGTGCTATTAGTAGTAGTAGTACTAGTAGTGGTAGTACTAGAAGTAGTTGTAGTAGTAGCAGTACAAGTAATTATAGTGTTAGTAGTAGTATTAGCAGTAGTCGTTGTATTAGGAGTTGGTGCAGTAGTAGGTGTTGTAGTTGGGGCAGTGGTAGTAGTAGTTGTTGTAGCAGTAGGAGGAGTAGTAGTTGTAGAAGAACTAGTAGGAGTAGAAATAGAAGTAGTAGATGTAGTAGCAGTAATAGCAGAAAAAGTAGTAGTAGCAGGAGTAGTGGTAGTGTTGGTAGTAGTTGTAGTAGAAGTAGCAGTAGTGATAGTTGCAATAGTAGTAGTACCAATAGTAATAGTAATATTAGTAGTAATAGCTATTGTAGGAGTAGTAGTTGTAGTAGTAGTAGTAGAAGTACTTGTAGTATTAGTTACAGTATTAGTGCCAATAGGTGTAGTAGTAGCAATATTGTTGTAACAACTTTAGTAGTAGCAGTAGTAGTAGCAGTAGTAGAAGTCGCAGTAGTAGTTGTTGTAGTACTACTAGTAGTAGTAATGGTAGTAGTAATAGTAGTTGTAGTAGTAGTTGTAGTAGTAGCAGTGGGAGTTGTAGAGGTAGTAGGTGGAGGAGTCGTAGTAGAAGTAGTAATAGTAGTAGTAGTAGAAGTCATAGCAGGAGCAGTTGTCTTAGTAGTAGCAGTAGCAAAAATAGTAGTATTAGTAGTAGTAGCATTAGGAGTACTTATAGTAATAGCAATAGTAGTAGTAGAAGTAGTAGTAGTAGTAGTAGTAAAAGAAGAAGAAGAAGAAGAAGAAGAAGAAGTAGCAGTAGAAGTAGTTGTAGTAGTTGTAGTAGTAGGAGTAGTAGTAGCAGCAGTAGGAGTAGTTGTAGTAGTTGTAATAGTCATAGTAGTAGTAGCAGTAGTAGTAGTAGGGGTAGTTGTAGTAGCAACAGTAGTAGTGATAAAAGTAGTAGTAGTGGTAATGGTAGTACTAGTTGTTGTAGTAGTAGCAGGGGGAGGAGGTGGAGTAGTAGTCATAGAAGTAGTAGTCATAGTACTTGTAATAGTAGTTGTAGTAGTAGTAATTATAGTGGTTGAAGCTATAATAGTAGCAGTAGTAGTTGTTGTTGTATTAGTAGTAGGGCTAGTAGTAGTAGAAGTAAGGGTAGAAGTAGTTGTAGTATTAGTAGTAGTAGAAGTAGTAGTAGTAGTAGTAGAAGTAATAGTAGTAGGTTAGTAGTAGTAGTAGTAGTAGTAGTAGTATTAGTAGTAGTAACAGGGGAAGTAGTTGTTTTAGTAGCAGTTGGAGTAGTAGTACTAGTATTAGTAGTAGTAGAAGTAGTAGTAGTAGTGGTAATAGACGTTGGAATCGTAGTACTAGTAGGAGTAGTAGAAGTAGCTGAACTATTACAGCTACTACTACTACTACTAATACTACTATTACAGGTACTACTACTACAACTACTATAAGTACTACTATTATAACTACTACTACTACTCTTAATTACTACTATGACAGCTACTACTACTACTCTTAACTATTACAGCTACTACTACTCTTAACTACTACTACTATTATAGCTACTACTACTACTACTAATACTATTATAACTATTACTTCTGCTGCAATGACTAATGCTGCTACTACTACTATTGTTACGGCTACTGCTACTACTATTACTATGACTACGACTATGACTACAACTACACCACTACTGCTGCTGCTACTATTGCCACTACTCCTACTATTACCAAAACAATTGCTGCCACTACTGCTAGTATTTCTATTTCTGCAACAACTACTACTTCTCCTACTAGTGTTACTATTGCTACTACTTCAGATACTACTATTGCTTCTACTACTAGTAGTACTATTGTTACTACTACTACGACTTCTATAACTAGAATTGCTACTACTATTCTTACTACTATTACTACGACTACTATTACTACTTTTTCTACTACCTTTACTACTGTTGTTGCTACTAGATTACTACTACAACTGTTACGACTGTATAACTGCTGCTACTACCACAGTGACTACTATTTCTACTGCTGGAACAGCTATTACTACTACGACTACTACTGCCTCTACTTCTGCAACAACAACTACTACAACTATTCCTGCTACTAATCCTACTGCTACTGCTAATACTACATCTCCAACTACAACTCCTACTGCTGCTGATACTACTACTGCTGCTACTACTTCTACTACTTCTATTTTGGCTGCTTCTCCAACTACTACAACTACTACTACTATTACTACAACAACAATAACAACAACAACTTCTACTACTACCGCAACTATTGCTACAATAGCTACTTCTATTACTACTACTATCCCTACTACTGTGACTACTACTACTGCTGCTGCTGCTACTACTCCTGCTGTTGCTGCTACTACAACTTCTACCACTACTACTATTACTACTACTAGTAGTAGTACAACAACAACAACTACTACTACTAGTACTACTACTACAACTACAACTGCAACTATTGGTACGACCGCTAGTCCTACTCCTCCTCCTCATCCTATAATACTGCTACAACAACAACAACAACAACTACTACAACTATTACTACTACCGCTACTCCTAGTCCTACTACTACTGCTGTTGCTACTGCTACTGCTAATACTACTACTACTGCTGCTGGTGGTGCCGCTACTGCTACTACTACTACCACTAAAACTAATACAACTACTACAATACTACAATTACTAATACTAACAGTACTATTACTGCTTGAAATACTTCGACTACTAGTAATTTTGTACTGCTATTGCTGCTGCAATTGCTACTACTACTGCTATTGCTGTTACTACTAACACTACTACTACTACTATGACAACTATTGCTGATAATGCTACTACTACTACTACTACTACTACAACTCCTACTACAACTTCTACTTCTGCTACTATTATTACTAATACTTCTACTTCTACTTTGCTACTACAACTACAACTACTAATACTACTACTGCTACTACTACGACTAATGCTACTACTACAATTGTTACCACTACGACTACAACTATAGCTACTGTTGCTACTATTGCAACTACTACTACTACTACTGCCAACAACAACTACTACTACTATTGCTATGCGACCTAATACTACTTATACTCTCGACTTCATTTACTATATACTCCCCTTGTTGCTTCCCTCACTACTACTACTACTATTACTACTACAACTACTACTCATACTACTGCTATTATTACTGCGACTACTAATACTTCTTCTACTACTACTATTAGCACTACTACTACTATGAAAACTCCAACTTCTAATACTACTACTACTACTTCTGCTACTACTTCAGCTAGTACTACTACCATTGCTACACTATTTCCTCGACTACTTCTAATACTACTACTACTACTAATACTTCTCCCACTACTATTACTACTGCTACGACTTTTGTCACTACTACTACTACTCCTCCTACTAATACTACTACTGCTACCACTATCACTACTATTGCTAGTAGTAGTACTACTATTAGTACTACTACTACTACTAGTGTTACTACTGCTACTTTTACTTTTATTACTGCTACAATACTACTACTACTTTTGCTTCTACTGCTATGACTGCTACTAATACTAGTATCGCTACTATGGCAAATAATGCTACCACTACTACGGTTGTTTCTGCTGCTACTACGGGTACTACTACGACCACTACTACTACTACTAATACTACTTCTACTATTCCTACTACTACTTCTGCTACTACTACTGGAACTACTGCTACTACAACTATTGTTATTACTATTACCACTACGGCTACTACTACTTTTACTTCTAATACTACTGCTGCTGCTGCTATTGATGCTACTACTGCTACTACCACTTGTCCTACTACTGCTGATATAAATACTAAGACTATTACCACTACTGCTTCTGTTACAACTGGTACTACTACTACTACTACTACGGCCGCAACTTCTACTACTGCTACTATAACAACTAATAACTACTACTATAACTGCTACTACAGCTACTACTACTGCTATTACTATTACTTCTACTACTACAACTACAACAACTACTTCTGCTTCTTATGCTGCTGCTATAACTACCACTAGTATGGCTACTACCACTACAGTTGTTGCTGCTGTAACTACTACGACTATGACTACTACTACTAATACAACTACTACTACAACTGTCGCTACAACAACTGCTGCTGCTGCTACTACTACTATTACACTTACAACTACTACTGCTACTACTACAACTATAACAACTACTATTACAACTACAACCACTGTTGCCACTGCGGCTACAGCTACTACTACAGCTACTTCTAATAGCACTACTACTTCTACTACTACAACTACAACTATTGTTGCAGCTGCTGTTACTACTACTACGACTATCACTTCTTTCTCAACTGCTACTATTGCTGCTCCTCCTCCTCATCCTCCTCCTCCTCCTCCTACTACTACTAATACTATTACTAGAACAACAACAACTACTACTACTACAGCTGCTACTACCACTACCACTACTACTACTATTGGTGGTGATGCTACTACTACCACTAGTGTTGCGGCTATTACTACTACTACTATTACTATGACTATTTTTGTTGTTGTTGCTACTGCTGCTTCTACAACAATTACTACTACTATTATTGCTACTACAACTATTACTACAGCTGCAGTTGCCGCTACTACAATTACTACGTCTACAACTTCTCCAACTACAACAACTATTGCAACCACTACTTCTGCTACTACAACTGCTACTGCTTCTACTAGTACTGCTACAACAACTACTCCTACAACCACCACCACTACTATTACTATTTCTACAATCAGTACTACTACTCGTAATACTATTACAGCTACTGCAACTACGATTGCTACTACTACCACTACTGTTACTGCTGCTACTACTGCTACAACAATGATAACTATTACTACTATTACAGCACCTACCGCTACTACTACTGCTGCTGCTACTAATACTACTATTTCAATTATTACCACAACTACTAATACTAGAACTACTACTACTGCTACTACTACTACTACTACTGCTACTGCTACTGCTACTATTACTACTACAACTTCTGCTACTGCTACAGATACTACTATTGCTACTGCTACTACCATCGCTACTACTGTAGCTACAACTGCTATAGCTAATACTACAACAACTTTGACACTGCTACTACTGCTGCTACTACCACTTCTTCAATTGCTAGTACTGCTTTTACTGCTACTGCTACTGCTACTTCTGCTGTTACTACTAATATTACTACTATAACTGCTTCTACTACTATTACTCCTTCTACTTCTCCTACTACTATTACTATTGCTACTACTTATGCTACAACAACTCCAACTGCTACTGCTACTATTACTACAACTACGACTACTACTGCTACCTCTGCTACTACTATTGGTACTATTAGTTCTACTACTACTACTACTACTTCTTCTACTACTAGTGCTGCTAGAACTACTACAACGACAATTACTACTACAACTTTTGCTACACCTAATACGACTCCTACTACTACCATAACAACTACTACTCCTAGTACTGCAACTCGTACTATTACTACAACTAACAATATTAATAGTAATAATAATAATAATAATAATAATACAACTACTACTACTACTACTAATACTGCTAGTACTACTACTGCACCAACTACCATGACTACTACAATAACTACTACTGTTGCTACAACAACAATAACAACAACAACTACTACTACTACTATGACTAATACTTCTACTACTACTTCTGCTACTACTACTAGACTACTACTACAACTACAACTACTAGCACTACTTCTACTCCAAGTTCAACAACTACCCCTATTTCTACTACTACTACTACTACTACTACTACTACTACTACTACTACTACTACTACTACTACTACTACTACTCCTACTACTATTACTACTACTGCTGCTACAACTACTACTACTCCTACTACTATTACTACTACTGCTGCTACAACTACTACTACTCCTACTACTACTACTACTACTTCTGCGACAACTACTACTATTACTAGCACTAGCACTACTACTACTTTTACAACAACTACTACTACAACTTGTACTACCATAAGTACTATTACTACAACTACTGCTACCGCTAATACTGCTACCACTAATACTACAACAACAACTACTACTACAACTACTACAACAACAACTACTGCTACCGCTGGTACTACTACTGCTGCTCCTACTACTACAACAACACCTACTACAACTAATATTACTACTACTAATTTTACTACTGCTACTACTACTAGTACCACTACCACTACTACTACAACGGCTACTACTATTACTGCTACTGCAACTACCACTTCAACTACTATTGCAACTAGTACTACGACTTTGATTTCTCCAAAAACTACTACTACTACTGCTACTTCAATTGCCAATACTGCTACTCCTGCTACAACTGCTACTTTTACTACTACCACTACTACTACTACAACAACTACTACAGCTACCACTAGTACTTCTATAACTGCTACCACAACTACTACTTCTACTTCTTCTACTACTACTACTCCTGCCACTACTTCCACTACTACTGCTACTATTACTACTACCACAAACTACTGCAACAACAACAACTACTACTACGACTACCACTACTACCACGACTACTACAACTACTATAACTACTATTACTACTACTACTACTATAGCTACTACCAATACTACTATTAGGACTATACTACTACTACGACTACTCCTAATCCAACTACCACTCCAACTACTATCCCTACTACTACTTTAGCTACTACTCCACCTCCTACTACTACCCCAACTTCTCTTAATACTACTAATGCTGCTACTACTTCTACAACAACTACTACAACTTCTACTACTACTGCTGCTACTCCTCCTCCTCCTCCTCCTCCTCCTCCTACTGCTACTACTACTACTACTTATCCGACTGCTACTAGTGGTACTTCAACTACTACTGCTACTGCTACTACTTCGACTACTACTACTAGTGCTACTTCTACTACTACTAGTGCTACAACTCCTGCTGCTACTGCTATTACTGATGCTGCTCCCAATGCTACTGTAACTCTTAGACCAACTACTACTACTTCTACTACTACTACAGCTACTTCTACTACTCCTCCTCCTCCTACTACTACTACTAATACAACTACTACGGCTACTCATACTACTACTTCTACTACTACTATGGCTACAACAACAACAACGACTACTACTACTACTACTACCACCACTACTACAGCAACAACAACAACAACTACTACTACTACTACTACTACTACTCTAACTACTAGTACTACTATTACGCCTAGTAACACTACAGCCACTACTACTACTACCTTTTGTACTACTCCTACGCCAACTCACTCTCCTACTACTATACCTACTACAACTTCTACTAGTATTACTACTACAACAACTACTACTCCTACGGCTGCAGCTACTACTTTTGTTGCAAAATTCCTACTACTAATACTACTACTGCTATATTATACTACTGTAGCACTATTTCTACTCCTGCTACTACTAGTACTACTACTTCTACTACTACTACTTGTACCACTACTAGTACTACTACTAGTACTACTACTTCTACTACTACTACTCCTGCTACTACTACTATTCCAACTATAACTTCTGCTAATACTGCTATTACAATAACCGCTACTACTACTACTTCTACTACTACTACTTGTGCCACTACTAGTACTACTACTTCTACTACTACTACTATTATTCCTACTATAACTTCTGTTAACACTGCTATTACAATAACCACTACTACTACTACTTCTACTACTACTACTACTCCTATTGTTGCTGCTACTACTACTGTTGCAAATACTTCAACTACTACTTCTACTCTGGGTACTACTACTACTATTACTACTGCTGCTGCTGCTGCTCCTACTACCACTACTACTACACCTACTACTACAACAACAACTACAACAACAACTACTACCGCTTGAACTATTACAACTTCTGCTTTTGCAACTACACTACTATTACAACAACAATTACTAGCACTACTACTACAACAACAACTACTACTACCACTGCTACTGCTACTACTACTACTACTTCTACTGCTGCTGCTATTACTACTAGTACGAAAACTACTAATACTATTGCTGTTGCCGCTACTACTCCAACTTCTACTACTACTATTACCATGACTACTACCACAACAACAACTACTAATACTGCTACTACTCCTCCTCCTACTACTACTATTACCACTGCTACTACTACGATTGTTACAACTATTGTTACTACTACTACTACTACAACTACTACTGCAATAGCTTCAACAACAACTACTACTACTTCTCCAACTACCATCACTACTAGTACTACTACTACTACAACAACAACTACTACTACAACGATTTCTGCTAGTACTATACTTCTCCTATTATTAGTACTACTACTGCTTCTACTGCTGCAACAATTACTGCTACTAAGCTCGCAACTGCTTCTGCTACTATGACTTTTGTTGCTACTACTACTACAAATACCACTATTACCACTACTCATGTTGCTGCTGCTCTTGCTGCTAGTACTACTACTGCTACAAATACTACAAATATTATGCAACTACTAGTACTAGTACTACTTCTACAACTCTTACTGCTATGACTACTACTACTACTGCAACTACGACTACCACAACTAGTACTACTTCAACTACTATGACTACTACAACTCCTATTAGTACTACTACTACTGCTAATAATAATAATACTACTAGTACTACAACAACAACAACCACTACTACTACTACTACTACGACCACTACTACTACTAGTATTGCTACTATTAGCACTACAACTACTATTACTACTATAATTACTACTACTACTGTAATTGCTACTACTACTATTACAATAACAACTACTACGACTGCAACTGCTACTACTACTATTATTAGTTCTCCTTCTGTAACTACAACTGCTACCTCTACTACGATAACTACCACTATTACGACTACTATTGTTGTTGCCACTACTTCTACTACCACTAATACTACTCTTGCTACTAATGCTACTACTACTACTACCCCAACTTACAAAACAACAACTACTAATTCTACTGCTTCTACAACAGCTACTACTGCTATTATCCCTACTACTGCTACTACCACTACAATTGTTATGACAACTACTACTGCTAATACTACTACTATTGCCTTTGCTTCTACTGCTGCTATTGCATCTACTACTACAACTCCTGCTACAACTATTACAATGGCAACTACTACAACTACAACTATTACTACCACTACTCCTCCTCCACCTCCTCCTCCTCCTCCTCCTCCTACTACTACTACTACTACTACTCCTCCTGCTACTACTACAACTACTACTACTACTAATGCGACTTCTACTACTATTAATTCTACTACAACTACTTCTACTATAACTACTACTACTGCTACTACAATTACAACTACTACTGCTACTACTACTATTGTGACTACTGCTACTTTCTCTATAATAACAACAACTACAACTACTACTACTGCTACTACTGCTACAACCGCTACTACTACTACAACAACAACAACAACTACTACTACTACTGCTTCTACAATTACTACTACTACTACTAATATTACTCCTACTACTAATACTACTACTGCTTCTACTATAGCTACTACTCCTACAACTAGTTCTACTACTACCACTACTACTACTGTTACTAATGCTACGACTATTACTATGACTACTACTACTACTATCGCTGTTACTAATGCTACAACTACTACTATGACTACTACTACTACTATTGCTGTTACTACAACTACAACAAGTACTCCTACTACTAGTATTGCTCTGAGTACTACTACAGCAAATACAGTTGGTACTGTTACTGCTACTACAACTACTACTGCTGCTGCTGCTACAACTGCTATTATCATTACTACAACTCATACTACTACAACTACGACTACAAGTACTACTACTACTACTACAACTACTACGAGTGCTCTAACTATAATTACTACTTCTACTATTTCTTCTACTCCTACTACTTCGACTACGGTAAATGCAATAGCTACTCCTACTACTACAGCTCCTGCGCCAACTGCTACTACAACGACTGCTACTACTACAGCTACTAGTAATACTCCATCTACCTCTACTACTACTGCTGTTACTACTCCAACTGCTACTATTTCTATTAGTAGTGATACTCCTACGATGACTACTAAAAAATACTACTAGTACTGCAACCACTACTGCTACTACTAATACTCCTACTACTACTGCAACTAGAACTAATTCTACTACTACAGTTGCTACAGCTACTCCTAATACAAATACTACAGCTCCAACTATTACTACTTCTCCAACTACCACTCGTGCTACAACTTCTCCTACTTCTCCTCGTCCTACAACTACTACTACTAGTATTGCTACTACCATTGCTACTACTACTAATACTGTGGCTAATACAGTTGATATTACCACTTCGCTATAACAACTACTTCTGCTACTACTTCTATTGCTACTGCGGCTACTACGACCAGTACAACTACAACTACTGCTCCTACCACTGCTACTTCAGCTACTACAGCTACTACTACTTCTGCTACTACTGCTACTACTGCTACTACTACTACTACTTCTACTACTACTTCTGCTACTACAGCAACTACTATGTCTGCTACTACTACTACAACAACTACTACAACTATCGCTACTACTGCTACTACTGCTACTGCCACAACAACGACTACTACTTCTAGTACTAATACTATCCTACAATTACTACTTCTGGTACTTCTACTGCAACTTCTACTACTACAACTTCTACTACTTCCACTACTTTCATTGCTACTACATCTGCTACTACTCCTACTGCTGCTACTACTGCTACTACTGCTAATTCAACAACAACTACTGCTATCATTACTTCTTCTATTTCTGCGACCACTGCTACTACTACTAGTACTTCTACTACTATGACTTCTACTCCTACTACAACAACAACTACAACTATAGCTACTACTGCGACTACTACTACTTCTCCGACTATTACAACTACTGCTACAACTACCAGTATGACTACTTTTGCTACTATAACTACTACGACTTTGAATAGTACTATTGCTGCTGCTACTACTACTACTACAACTACAGCTTCTACTACTGCTACCACTACTACTTCTAATACTACTATTACTTTTGCTATCTCTACTACAACCACTTCTACAATTGCTATTATTGCTATTACTACTACTGATGCAATGGCTACTACTACTATGGATGCTACCACTACTACGGCTACTGATGCTACTGCTGCTACTAATACAGTTACTGCTATTATTTCTATTACTGCTACTGCTGCTGCTACTGCTACTATTACTACTACTACTGCTGCTGCTACTGCTATTACTACTTCTGCCACCACTACTACTGCTACAACTAATATTACTGCCACTACTACTACTACTATTACTGCTGCTGCAACTTCTACAACTATTACTTTTACCACAACAACTACTACTATGATTACTACTACTACAATGACTACTTCCGGTACTACTATTACTACTCCTACTACCACTACAATGACTACTTCCTCTACTATTATTACTACTCCTACTACTATTGCCGCTACAACTTCTACTGCTAATACAACAACAACAACAACTACTACTACTAGTAGTACTACTACTTCAGCAACAGCTACTACTATAACTACTACTACCACGTCCATAGCTACTACTACTACTACAATAACTACGACTACTATGACTACTACTACTACTACTTTTCCTACAACTACTTCTACTAATACTAATACTGCTCCAACTGATACAACTATTACTGCTGCTCCTAGCGCTACTACTACTACTACTACTGCTGCAGATGCTACAACTACTACTTCTGGTGCTACTACGACTACTACTACTACGACTATGACGACAAATGCTACTACTGCTACTGCTATTACCACTACCACAACTACTACTACCACTATTACTACTGCTTCAGCTACTACTACTAGTACTAATGCTACTACTTTTGCTACTACTACTACTACGACAACTATTACAACTACTAGTACTACTTCAACTACTACTGCTAATACTACAATTGGTACTACTACTATTGCTACTACTACTACTACTAGTACTGCTATTACTAATACTATTGTTGCAACTATGGCTACTACTACTACTCTAGCTACTACTACTTCTGCTGCTACTACTACTACTATCACTACTGCAACTAATGATACCACTACAACTACCACTGCTGCTACTACTACGGCTATTAATACAACTAATACTACAACTACCACTACTACTCCTGCTGCTTCTACTATTGCTACTGCTAATACTACATGTACTACTGCTACTACTACTACTACAGCTGTTGCTACTACTACTACTAATAGTCCTATAATTACAATGGCTACTACTACAATACCTACTACTAAAACAGCTACTCCTCCTCCTCCTACTACTACTACAACTGCTACTACTATTATTGCAACAACTACTATTACTACTACTACTATTCTAACTCCTACTCCTACTACTACTACTATTACTTCTATTACCACAACTACTAGTACAACTACTACTACAACTACTACTACAACTACTACCACTGATACAACAACAACTACTACTGCTATTGCTGCTACTCGCACTCTATTGCTACTGCTACTACTGCTGCTGCAACAACAACTACTACTATAACTGCAACTACTTCTGCTACTACGACTATTGCTACTGCTGCTATTACAAATACCACTACTTCTAATACTAATGCTACTGCTGCTAGTACTACTGCTACAACCACTACTACTGCCGCTGCTACTGCTACTACAACTATTATTGCTAAAACTACTACTATTACTACAACTATAATTACTATTGCTACTACTATTACTACAACTACTACTACAACTACTATTACTACTGCTGCTGCTGCTACTATTAGTATTACAACTACTATTACTATTGACTACAAGAACTGCAATATTACTACTACTACTTCTGTCGCTACTACTACTATAACTAATTCTCATTCTGTATTACTACTGCTACTTCTACTATGACAACTACCACTACTAGGACAACTATTCTCGTTACTGCTACTTCCACTTCCTCTACTACTACACATGCCACTACTACTACCACTATTACTACTACCCAAACTACTAAGACAAGTACTACTACTTTTACTGCTGCTCCTACTGCTGCAACTGCAATTATAGCTACTACTACTACTCTGACTTTTACTGCTACTGCTACTACTACTTGTATTACAAGTACTACTACTATTGCCCTTGCTGCTGCTACTACTACTACTACTACTACTACTACCACCACCACCACCACCACCACTACTACTACTACTACTACTACTACTACTACTACTACTACTACTACTACTACTACTACTCCTGCTACTACTGCTTCAATGACTACCACTACTACTACTTCTGCAACTACTACTATTACTAAAACAATAACAACAACAACTACTACTACAACAACTACTACTACTACTACTACTACAATAACAACATCTACTACTACTACTACAACTACTACTACTACCACATCTACCTCTACTACTACTGCTACTACAACTACTACCTCTGCTGCTACGTTTGTTACTAATTCTACTACTTCAACTACTACTACTACTACTACTACTACTACAACTACTACTACTGCCGCTACTGCTACTCCTGCTGCAACTACTAATACTACTACTGCTACTATTGCTATGGCTACTACTACTACTTCTACTACTACTATTACTAATAATAATAATACCACTACTGCTACTACTACTACTACTACTGCTACTACTACTATTACTATTATTACTACAATTAGTACCATTTCTACAACTACTTCTACTACAACAACAACAACAACAACTGCTACTTCTCCTTCAACTACAACTACAACAACAACTACTACTACTATTGCTGCTACTGCTACTTCTGCTACTAGTACTACTACTACCACAAGTAGTACTACTACAGCTATTGTTACTGTAACTACTTCTCATAATACTTCAGCTACTGCTCCTACTACCCAACTACTACCACTACTTCCACGACTACTACTACTTCTATTATTACTTTTATTACTACTGCTATTGATGATTCTATTACTACTGCTAGTAGTAGTATTGCTTTGAATGCTTCTACTACATCTACTACTACTACTAGTAATAATACTACTACTATTGCTACTATTGCTACTACTGCTACTACTACTACTACTACTGCACCAACTACTACTACTAGTACTACTAGTACTATTACAACTACAACAACAACTACTACTAGAACCACTTCTCCTAGGACCACAACTACTGCTACTGCTACTATCGAAACAACTACTGCTACTACTACTAGTATTACAACTACTACTACTAGTAGTACTACAACTACTACTACTCCTCCTCCTCCTCCTCCTCCTCCTCCTACTACTACCACAACCATGACAACTACTACTGCTACGACTCTACTACTTCCACTACTGCTACTCTAACTACTTCTATTACTACTATAGCTACTGCTACTTGTACCATGACTTCTCCTCCTACTACTATTACTGCTACTATTGCTTTTATTACAACTACTACTACCACTGCTACTGTAGCTTCTACTTTTGCTGCTACTACTATTGCTGCATCTACTATTGCAGCTACTACAACTACTACTACTACTGCTGCTACTACGACTACTACTGTTGCTATTACTAATGCGGCTATTACTAATAATTCTGCTGTAACTACTGCTTCTACTCCTACAACAACAACTACGACTACTACGACTACTCCAACTACTATAACTCCTAGTACTACTCCTACTACTACTCTAATACTTCTACTACAATAACTACTGCTATTACTACAACTACTGCTACTATTACTACTCCTACTCCTGCTACTACTACTACTAATCTTACTCCTACTACTGCTATAACTACTACTATTGCTGCTCCTACAACTACTACTACTACTTCGCCTACCACTGAAACTACTGCTATTCCTACTTCTACTATTCCTATTTGTAATACTACTAATACTATGCCTAGTACTACTACAACAACTGCTACAATTACTACTAATACTTCTACTATTGCTGAAACATCTACTACTACAATTTCTACTACTACTCCTACTCCTACTCCTCCTCCAGCTACTGTTACTACTACTCCTACTCCTACTACTGCTACTAAAACTCGTATTCCTACTTCTACTACTACTACTACAACTTCTACTACTATTAACCTTACTCTTACTCCTACTCCTACTACTACTACAACTAACATTAGTATGACTACTACTACGGATGCTACAACTCTTACTACTACTACTCCTATTACCACTACTCCTACTACTACTACTACTACCAGTACTACCACTGCTACAACAACTACTACTACTACAAGTACAAGTCCTACTGCAACTGCTGCTTCTACCACAACAACCATTACTAGTACTACTACTGCTACTTCTTCTACTATTACAACTATGACTCATACTTTTACTCCTAGTACTGCTACTCCTACTACAACAACTACTACTTCTACTCCTACCATAACAACAACTACTACTACTCTACAAGTACAACTGCTACTACAAGTACTCCTACCACTACTACAATTACTCCTCCTCCTCCTCCTCCTACTACTACTACAACTACTATTATTACTACTACTACTACTACTACTACTACTACTACTACTACAATAACAACAACAACTACTACAACTACTACTACTACTACTACTACTACTACTACTACAATAACAACAACAACTACTACAACTACTACTACTACTACTACTACTACTACTACTACTGCTACTACTCCATCTACTACTACTACTAAAACTACTACAACTACAACTTTTAGTACTACTACTATTGCTGCTGCTGCTGCTACTACTACTACTACTACTACTCGTATTCCTACTACTGCAACTACTACTTCACCTACTACTGCAACTACTTCTGCTACTACAACTACTAGTGCTACTACCCCTACTATGGCTCTGACTACTCCTACTCCTACGACTGCTACTGCAACTGCTACTCCTATTCCTACTCCAAGTATAACTACAATTGCTCCTACATCTACTGCTACTAAAACAACTACTACTCTACTAGTAAAACTGCTACTACAAGTAGTCCTACTACTACTACAACAACAACGACAACAACAACAATAACAACTACTACTACAACTACTACTTTTACTACTACTATAACTACTATGACTACTAGTGTTGCCGCTATTGCTGTAGTAGCTGCTATTAATACTACTACCACCTTCTACCACTACTGCTACTGCAACTGCTACTGCTTCTACTGCGACTAATACAAGTACTGCTACTACAACTACTTGAACCAATACTACTACTACCATTACTATTACTACTACTACTACCGCTACTACTACAACTACTACTATTGCTACTACTTCTACTACTACCACTACTAGAACTAATACGACTGCTACACTTGCTACTTCTATAACAATTAGTTCTACCACTGCTACTGTTGCTCCTACGCCTTCAGCTACTACAACTATAATTACCACTACTACCGCTACTACTACAACTACATCCACTAGTACTGCTAGTACTAACATTACTACTGTTACTACTACTGCTACTGCTACTATGATTGCTACTACTGCTACAACAACTACTACTATTACTACTACTACTACTTTTTCAACAACAACTACTACTACTACAATTGATTATGCTGCTACAACAATTACTACTAGTATTGTTGCTACTACTAACACTACTACTATGGCTACAAATACTGCTACTGCTACTACTGCTGCTGCTGCTATGACTACTACTACTACTACTTCTACTACTACTAATACTGCAGCTTCAACAACAATTGCTACTACTACTATTATTACAACAACTACTACTACTACGACTATAGTGACTACTAGTACTGCCACAACACTACTACTTCTGCTGCTATTGCCGCTACTACTAGTGCTACTACAACTACAGTTGCTGCTACTGTTGCTACGCTTGCTCTTACAACTACTACTGTTGCAGCTCTGGCAACTACTACTACTATTACTATGTGTGTTACTACTACTACTGCGACGACAACAACAACTTCTTCTTCTACTACTACTAGTACTACTATTACTGTTGTTGCTACTACTACTACTACTGCTGCTGCTACTACTACTACTAATACTACTACTATTACTACTACTCCAATAACTACTATTATTACTAACAAGACTATTATAACTGTAAGTACTGCTACTACTACCACCACTATTACTACTATTACCCCAACTACTATGACTCCTACAACAACAACAACTACTACTACTACTACTAGTACGGCTACTATTTCTACTACTATTGCTACTTCTTCTACTACTCCTGTGACTACCACTATTACCACAACTACTACTGCTGCTGCCACTATTACTACTACTGCTACCTCTATTACTACTACTATTACCACTACTTCTACTGCTACTCCTACTACTACTCCTACTACCATGACTACTGTTACCACTGCCACTGCTATGACTAATACTACCAATACTACTACTACTACTACAACTACAACAACAACTACTACTTCTACAGCTACTCCTACTCCCCTTACTACTCCTACTACCACTACTACTATTGCAGCCACAGTTGCTAGTACAACTACTACTACTACTTCTACTACTAATGCTGCTGCTACTAGTACTACTACTACTACTACTCCAACTGCTACTACAGCTACTTCTGTTACTACTACTACTCCTACTATTACTACTTGTAATACTTCTACTAATTGCACTACTGCTACTACTTATACTAGTACTTCAGCGACTACTACTAGTGCGACTATTGCAACTGCTACTCCCGCTACTACTACTACAACTGCTACTACTACAACTACTTCTGCTGCTACTGCTACTACTACTACTACTGTTGGTACAACCCACTACTAGTACTACTAGTACTACTTTTGCGGTAACTACTACTGCTACTACTGCTGCTTCTACTGTTGCAACTACTAATACAACTACTAATACTACTAATACTACTACTTCTCCTTCTATGTTTTCCACTGCTGATGCTGCTGCAAGTTCTGCTGCTACTACTAGTATTACTGCTATACTCCTACTACTGCTATTGTTACTACTACTACTACTACTACTAATGCTACTGCGGCTGCTACTACTACTACTTCTGCTACTGCTGCTACTACTACTGGGACTACTACTTTTGGAACTACTGCTACTAGTCCTACTACTACCTCTACTGATCTTACTGCTACTTCTACTACTACTTCCGTTGCTACTCCTACTACTACTCCTACGACTACTACCACCACTCCTACAACCACCACTACTACTACTCCTACTACTTCTCCTACTATTACACCTACTCCTGCTACTACAATTACTACTACTAATCCTAGTGCTATTATTACATGTACTACTACTACTACTACTACTACTACTACTACTACTTTGATTATTGTTACTACTACTTCTACAATAACAACAACTATTACTACTACTATTACTACTACTACTCCTACTCCTACTGCTACTTCTACTTCTATAACTACTACTGCTACTGCTACTATTGCTACTACTACTACAACAAATACTACTACAGCAACAACTCCTACTACTACTACTGCAACATCTAGTACTACTACCACCACTCCAACTCCTAATCCTATTACTACTCCTACTACTACTTCCACAACTACAACTCCTACTACAACAACAACAACTACTACTACTACTCCTACTACTACTCCTATTACTACTATTACTATCACTGCTACTACTCCTACTCCTACAACAACTCCAACTCTTACTCCTACTTCTACAACTTATCCTACTAATGTAGCTACAACTTTTGCTGCTATTACTGCTATTGTGAAACCTACTACCACTACTATTACTACTACTACTACACCAACTCCAACTCTTACTCCAACTACAACTAGTGCTACTACTCTTACTACTATAACAACTACTGTTGTTGCTTTAACTACTACTACTACTATTGCTACTACTACCACAACTCCTACGCATATAACTACTACAACCAAAAATACTATTGCTACTACTACTCCTACAAAAACAACAACTACAACTATTACTACAAATACTATTCCTAATACTACTACTACTACTATTATTACTACTACTATTACTACTAGTACTGCTACTACTACTATTGCAGCTACTATACTAACAACAACAACAACTACTACTACTACTACTTCAACCACTAGTGTACTACTACTACTACTACTACTACTAGTACAACTATAATAACAACAACAATAACAACAACAACAACTACTACTACTATTACTACTACTACTTCTGTTGCTTCTGGTACTACTACAACTGCTACTAATACTTGCAATAGTACTAGTACTATGACTACTACTACTACTACTACTAGTACTACTGCTAGTACTACTACTTCTACTACTACTACTTCTACTAATACTGCTACTACTACTAGTACTAATACAACAAGTACTCTTGCTAATACAACTATTGCTACAGCAATAGCAACTACTTCTGTTACTAGCACTACTACTGCTGCTGCTGCTACTGCTACAACAACAACTACTATTACTATAACAACAATAACAACAACAACTACTACTACTAATACTGCTACTACTACTACTACTACTATTGCTACTACTACTACTACTTCTACTAAAACTATTACTACTACTACAACTACTATTTCTTCTACTATAGCTACTACTACTACTATTAATACAACTACCACTCCAGCTACTACTTTGACAATGATGACTACCACTACAATAACAACAATAACAACTACTACTATTACTAGTACTACTACTACTGCTGTTGCCACGATTGCAACAGCAACTAGTACTACCACCACCACCACCACCATTACTGCTTCTACTACTACAACTACTATAACTACTATGCTACTACTACTACTACTACTACTCGAACTGCTGCAACACTACTACTACTACTATGATTACTACTGCTATTGCTGCTGCTGTGGCTGCTCCTACTACTGCTATTACTACAACTACTACTGCTATTGCTACCAATGCTACTACTACTACTCCTTGTACTACATTTACTACTTCTACTGCTACTACTACTACTATTACTGCTACAACTACTTTTGCTACAAATACTACTATTGGTACTGTTGCTACTACTACAACTTCAAC